>PISX010004733.1:0-117054 GCA_004024625.1 Mellivora capensis | reverse complement strand
TTTGTTATCTATCCATTTACTGATGCAAACATGGAGATTTACTGATACTATTTCCAGTACCCAGGGAATCCAGTGATGATTGTCATTGTTGTTAATTGTTGTTATTATTACTGTTGTTATTTTTGTTATTACTACTGCTTTGAAATTAGTTTACTTTATTTTTTTAGAGAGGGAGGTGGGGAGGGGCAGAGGGAGAGAGGGAATCTCAAGCATGCTCCATGCCCAGCTGGGAGCCTGATGCAGGGCTCCATCTCAAGACCCTGAGATCATGACCTGAGCCAAAATCAAGAGTCAGACATTCACCTGACCCAGGCACCCCAAATTCTTACCACTGCTTTGAAAGGCAGGTGTAGAGGAAGCTTGAAGCTGCTTAGCAACTACTGCCCAGCTTAGAAATGTTTTGTTTTCAGGCAAACCCAAAGGGGATTTAAGGCTGTGTTACCAGGAGAGATGGATAGATAAAATAGCATCTGATGACACGGACATGTCTGTGCCTCTGAAGCCCTCATTCCTTGGCATCTGTGGTCCCCCCTAAAGAAGGGGTGCATACTGTTTCAAACTATTTCACAATAGGGTTCTGATGTGCATGCCACTCGGAAGGCAAGTCCCACAGAGGTCTGAATGCAGGGGTATTGGCTGCATGGAATGAGAACATAAGAATCATGAACTGCATGTTTCAGCACCTGTTCTGCTTTTCTGCATTTGTTGCCCACCCCAGACCCCTCCCACAACCCCACTTCATTGGGTTATAGAGAGCAGCTTTCGTCTTTCTTTGCACAATTGGTTAATTTGAGTAGAAAATTAAATTTCCTGACTAGCCAGAGCAATGCATGGTTCCTTATGAGTCTAGCAGACAGATTTAGAGCCATTTAACCTTTTTAAACAGAACTAGAGGACACGGATATTCAGGGAATTACTGAGTAACAAATAGCTGTGCATTATTGTCTCTTTAGAACTGTTGTATGTCGTATGCTAACAAGAATGCACCCATCTTTTAGGGGGATGTTCACTTTGCCATCCAGCAAGAAATAGGGATTTATTGTGGCACTTGCTGTGTTAAAATATGCAGTCCTTTATTGGTTGATCAACTTCCCATAAGGCTGAACTTTTGAGAGCATATCGTCGAGCTGGAAATAGCATGTATTTTAAAATTCTTATACTTAAACCTATATCTATACCTATAACTTTACCTATACCTCCATCTGTATGTTTATCTTTGTGTATATTTCCTTTCAGGAGAAAATAGACAATGACATAGGGAGTCTCACCTTCTCCCTTCCAGGAACATTAATCAAACATTTGCTACTTTTTGGGGTTCCCTGGTGGCTCAGTGGGTTAAGCCTCTACCTTCAGCTCAGGTCATAATCCCAGGGTCCTGGGATCGAGCCCTGCATCAGGCTCTCTGCTCAGCAGGGAGCCTGCTTCCCTCTCTCTGCCTGCTTCTCTGCCTACTTGTGATCTCTGTCAAATAAATAAAATCTTTAAAAAAAATTTGCTACTTCTTTTCAATGCTATATGTATCTCAGTAACATTGGATAATGTGGGGTAAAATATTTAAAAGATGTTATGCTTTGAACTTATGCAGACTAAAATTTGAATCCTATGATTGCTACTTCCTCCAGTAGCTGGTCTCTGGACTTCTCTGAGACTCCGTCTCTTCTTCTGTATTTTGGGATAATATCATGTCCCTCACAGGGTTACTGAAATAATTAAATTAAGTTATCAAATTAAAAAATCTAGTAGCTATTAGCATTGCCATTTAATAAAACCACCATCGATGTATATGGTAAATGCAAATGAAAAATCCAGTGCTTATTTTAACAGAGATTCTTCTCCTAAATGTTGCTGACTGTGTAGCATTATGTGTTTTTCCTATAACAGTTACTGGCTAAACAGTTGAATTAACCCCAGTTAGTGTAGTCTGCCCCTGCTGCTGTTGTGAATATTGTTCCTCGTGAGTGGTCAGTATGCAGCAAGTGTGCTGAATGTACTCATTTCATTCCCCAACTCCTCTCCTATAGGATAACACACTCATTTCCTCAACTTAACAGATGAGGAAACTATGGATAAAAAACCCAAGTTGCTGGGTAGCACACAAATAATCAAGAGTGGAACTGTAATGCGTACCTAGGTTTTTCTGACGGCACAGTGTCTTATCCACTGTCCCTCTGCCACACTTTCTTTCCCCGTGTTCTCAGGGACTTCAGCTATGTCTCTGCTTGTTGGAACAGCTTAGCAGGACCAGTTTGGGGTGTTTTTTTTTTTAATATTTTATTTATGTATTTATTTGACAGACAGAGATCACAAGTAGGCAGAGAGGCAGACAGAGAGAGAGGGGGAAGCAGGCTCCCTGCTAAGCAGAGGGCCCAATGCGAGGCTCGATACCAGGACCCTGGATCATGACCTGAGCCAAAGGCAGAGGCTTTAACCCACTGAGCCAACCCGGGCACCCCAGCAGGACCAGTTTTAATTGAAATCATAAACTACTCATTCTCTAAATGGCCTCATTCCATTTGGGATGCATACCAACAAGGGAAGAAAATATCCCAGGTCTGTGGAATTCACCAGAGCATGGATGGGAATGCTCCTTGCTCCATAGTCCAACCCCTTTGTATGGGTTTTGTTACTATTGGCTGTAAACCCAATTGTGATTAAGGAGGTAAAAGAAGAAAGAATCTTCTAACAATAGCATAAATCAGATAAGACATTGTGCTAAGTTCCTATTATGTATCATTTCACTTATTTCTCATAAAGGTTGCAGTGAAGTAGTCTGTATGATTTTAGTTTCCTGGAGAAAGAGCTGAGGCTCTCAAAGGTTGAGTTCCCTGTGTGTGGTCATAGAGTAGGGGGTGCAGGGCCAGGATTTAAACCTAAATTTCTTCTTACTATTGCTACCGTATCTATGCATGCTTTGCTTGTTCTGGCATTTTGCATGAGGGGTGGGATGATGATGATTCATGTTTACTAAGCCCATCCTTTGTGACAGACATTTTGAAATGCTCTTATATGCAGTTAACTGTTTATAGGTAAGGTAAAAATTCTCAGCATAACCTAAGTGTTGAAATATCATCCAGTGCCTTCCTTTTAACCTGCTGTGGCTCATTTTTTTCCCTTTTTAATACATTTATTTCAAGTGTGTATTTGGTGTTACTATGGTGTTGAGATGATATGTGATGGTGGTTTTTAGGTAGTTGCTTCCTATTTCTTTCAGAGCATGAGCTGTTTAAAATAAAAGTGGGGGTGATGGCCATTCAGCAGGCAGAGTAGACTGACACATGACCATGGTAGCCACAATTCTCTGTTGTCCTAATTCCTCTCCTGAATATAGGTGCCCACTCGACATAAGAGATTGCATTTTGTTCTTCCTATTTGAACTTGGGCATTTTTACAATTCACTGCAGTTACCTGGCCTGCTGTTAATGAGCTCTTTTCCTGAAAACACTCTTCTTACATTTCTGATGTCCAGTGATGCAAAAGTGGGAATATTCCACATTGTTGAGAACCTTGCATTAATTTAGAGTGTAGACTGTATATTGATGGACTCCTCAGGCTTGTAGTAACTCCCGCATTTGGTTAGGACTTGGGTTTTTTCTGTTTTAATTTAATTTTATTTATTGTTTGCATTATTTTTTGGTGATAAGAACACTTTACATGAGCTCTACCCTTTAACAGATTTTTAGGTGCATATTGTAATATCTGTCGTTAACTCTAGGCACAGTGTTGTACAGCACCTTTCTAGAACTTAATCCATCTGTGTAACTGAAACTTTACACCCAATGGTTAGCAACTCCCCATTTCCCCCTTCCCCCAGTCCCTGGAAACCACTGTTCTCTGCTTTTATGAATTTGACTATTTTAGATTATCTCCTGTATGTAGAATCATGTGGTACTTGTCCTTCTGTGACTGGCTTATTTCACTTACCATGGTTCATATCTGTTGTGGTGCAGCATAGAAATTCCTTCTTTTTAAGGCTGAATAGTATTTCATTCTATCTATAGACCATATTTTCCTTATCCATTCATCTGTCGATGGTCATTTACGTTGTTTCCACATCTTGGCTGACATAAAGAGGGTTACAGTGAACATAGGGGTGCTAATCTATCTTCAAATCCTGGTTTCAATTGTTTTGGATAAATACCCAGAAGTAAGATTGCTGGATCATATGGTGATTCGATTTTAAATAATTTTGTAGGAACTCCCATACTGTTTTCCACAGGGGCTGCACTTCTTTGCATTCTCACCACCAGTGTGCAAAGATCTGGTGGAAGGACTGAGTCCTTTTAAAAAATCATTAAAACTTGGTCACTTAGTTTCTGCACACTTTTAGCCAGATACAAGTCTGATTGTCTCCCAGTTCAGAGGCACCAAGTCTTCAAATCATTTTTCCAAAAAACTCACTGTACTTGCTAATTCAACCACCAGTAGTTAATGCATCAGTGAAGTCATACATTCAGTCAGATAGCTGATTCATTATTTTTTCGTGTGTGTGTGTTAAAGGATTTATTTATATTGTTGTACAACTAGTATCAGCATAACTTGGGTTTGTCTAGGGAATTTCTATAAACACAAAGCCTCTGCCCTCATGGACCTTATTCTACAATAGGGAGGATGGCTGCATAGCCATGGAAAATCCAAGCCCTTCACATTTATCTAATTAAATACATGCTCTCTAAAAATGATAAATAAAGATAGATTATGGAACTTGAGGGTCACACAGAGGAAGAAGTTTCCTAGTTTCATAATGAATTTGAATAGAAGCAACCATAGATACCCAATGATGCTAAGGTGGAAATATCCCACAGTGTAGAGACCAAATATTAATTTGGAGAGGGAACTGTGTGTTTATAAATTTTTTTCTCTCATCCTCTCTTTCTCTGTTTTTCTAAAGAAATGCTTTGAGTAGGAAAGGGCTTCTTTTTCTCCTTAGAGGAATAATAAATAATATGTGATGCAGGGACCTTAGAATCCTGGGACTAGCAGAACCAGATAATATTATTTATTAAAGCAGTTAGAGCAACCAGTGGAGCAATTAAAGGCAAAAAGCTGAAAACTTGTAGATGGAATTTTTGATACTAAAAGTGCATGCGAGAAAATGTTAAAATGGTTTCTTTAGGCATAATAACAAAAGCTAGAATGAAATTAAGCAGTAAGAAAGAAACAGTTGGAGTTCAGTGAAATATAATAACTGATTCATAACTAAGGGGTTTATTTCATTATAAGTGGCTCTAAACAGCATCTTCACTTGCAGTTGGCTCAAAATTGCATCTTCCTATAAATTTTCTATATAGAGGCTGCAAAACAATGTTTAGCAAAAATATTTTTTATAACATAAAAGTGCATTTATGCCTGTTAACTTTGAAAAACAGATACACACTGCCTTTCTCCAAGAGCAGCATCTCCCTGTGTTCGCAGGGACACGATTGGGATTAAAGACATTGTGGCCAGATCAATTCGAACTCCAGTTTCTTTGCACTAGGACTTCACAGGAATGTTAATTTGCTAAAGTGCATCACACTTTATAAGAAAGAGAAAATGTAAGCGGCGCATTCCATCTTGGAACTTTGTGTGGTTTTGCAGAGCATCTGGAGTGTTAGGGAGGACACTCACGCTCCACGCTGGTCGGTGCTCTAGACAGTAACGTGTTGAGCATTACAAGTACCGCTAGCCTTATTCCTCTATGTTGAACAGGATATGCATATCTTTTGTTACTGTATGAGTCTCCCTCCCTCCTCCCCTCCTTTTTTTTTCTTTCTGTAGCACCCACTTAAGGGAGACTCATGACTTCGGCGAATACTTTGACTCTATTACCTTAGGCCAGGGACCATTAAACTATATAGCCTGTGTGCCAAACCTGGCCTACCACCTTTCTTTAAATGAAGTTGTATTGGAACACAACCATCCTCATTCTTTTTATGCCCTACAACTGCAGAGTTGAGTAGCAGTGACAGGGGGTGTACAGCCTGCCAAGCCTAAAATATTTACTTTGACAAAAACGTTTGCCAACTACTACCCTACCTAAATGGATCGGGGTCTGGATTTTCATCTGTAATTTGAATAGTTAGCTCCCATATCATTCCGGGATCTTATGTTGTCTCAGAAACTCCCTAAAGATTAAAAAAAATAACAAAACATTTTTTAAAACTGTAGCAGTCAAAGAAAGTCTCTGGATGACACTCCAGCTATATGTGATGGGAAGCAGCTTCTCCCAAGCTTTCCTGAGAGCTCCTGGGGCATTGGTTCTCGTGGGACCCATGGCAGTATATACTCATATTGAGTCTGCCAGAAAAGTCTGGTTTTGTTTAGTGTAACTTTGGGGCCTATCCTCATAACTACCCTACAGGCTATGAAAGGGCATCCTGAAAAATGCTGTAATGCTTTACCTGCTTGAAGTGAGGAATTTACTTGTTTCTTGCGTGAGTTTATTATAAAACCCCATTTTTTCCTCCATTCTCCAGACCTCATTAATGACTACAGTACAGGGTTTTTAGAATACAGGCTGGTGACTGCCTTAGCCAAACCCTGGTCTCTACATTTCGAGGTCTTGGTAAATTCTCTGAGTAGCAGTGTTTCTGTATCTAAAAATATAAAATGGCATGAAGTAGAAATTCACTTGGAGGAGGCTTGCTGTACATAGTATGTTCCACACACTCTGACATGTATTCTCCGTTGTGAGACTCGATATTCAACGAGTGATACTGGAAATAATCTCTGGATTTTCATCCGTGCCTATTTAGTATTTTATTTTTTTTATTTTAAGATTTTATTTATTTATTTGACAGACAGAGATCACAAGTAAGCAGAGAGGCAGGCAGAGAGAAAGGGGGAAGCAGGCTCCCCGCTGAACAGAGAGCTCGACGTGGGGCTCGATCCCAGGACCCTGAGATCATGACCTGAGCTGAAGGTGGAGGCTTAACCCACTGAGCCACCCAGGTGCCCCACCTATTTAGTATTTTAATATAGTGCCCTCCAAAGGTTATCTCATTTATACTTCATTACAGTAACTGTGGCTTACACATATTCTATTGCACTTACCAAATTGTTACAGGTTGTTTTCCCTGGGAGTAGATGGGAGTCTGAAGTACAGGGTGTTTGTTAGGGATCAACACCCATGAATGGAAGGAGACAAAAAGCAGGGTGAGCAGGGGAGACGTCTAACAGCATCACAGCCCCTGCAAAAGCTTGGCCCAACCCAGTGGGTCTCTCTGGAATGAATGTTGGTCATCAGAGGAGTCCTGCCTCAGGCCAAAAGGACCTTTATCCCTCTGCTTGCTTCATCTCCAGATAAACTCTGGAGCATAGGCTCTCGGATTGGAAGGAGTAGATAGCTGAAGGCTGCCTGCTGACCCCTCCCCACACAGCTCAGGCATCCTTCCTCAAAGGAAGAGCTGCGCAGCCTGTCTTCATGTCAGTCATGGATCAGAGCTCTGAGCCTCTTTATTAGGGAAGTAATTTGACTAAATTCATCATGCTAGCCATGTAGGTCCCAAACCCATGTTGGCACCACACTACAGTATCTTCCTTTAGGCAAGGAGATACTTGTTCTGCATTTTGACATACAGACACTGAAGGGCCAGATGGGAGCGCTGAAATGCTCTCCATGTGGTATGGCCGTAGTTACCCAAAACCATGAAGCTGAGTGAATTTATAAAATATGTTATAAAATATTTTAACCCACTGAGCCACGCAGGTGCCCCCCCTTTTTAAGATTTTATGTATTTATTTGACAGACAGAGATCACAAGCAGGCAGAGAGGCAGGCAGAGAGAGAGGAGGAAGCAGGCTCCCTGCTGAGCAGAGAGCCCGATGTGGGGCTCGATCCCAGGACCCTGAGACCATGACCTGAGCCGAAGGCAGAGGCTTTGTTATAAAATATTTTAAAACAAGTGATCTAAAGTCATAAAAATAGCATAAAATAAAAGGAAAATTCTGATCTTGCCTTTAAAAGTTTGTGTTTTTTTTTCTGATTGGTGAAGTCTTTGTCTCCTCAGGAATAAAATTTGATATTAATGTTTATATTCCAAGAGAAACAAAGATGCTGTGTAGGCTGAGCAGTGTTATCTAACATTGTTATACTCATAAGGCAAAATAAATCCTCTATTTTGCATCCCAACAAAGGGAGATTGACATCCTTATCTGATGTTCAAATATTTATGGGAGTCATTTCAACCGAGCCTTTATTTCTCCTTATATTTCTATGCTCTGATTTGACACAAGGTATTATACAACCTTGCTTTTTATAAAGGACAATCAGATTTGAGGAAAACACAATATTGCATATTTGAGAAGAGAAGATGTTAAAAACGGAGAAATGCCATCTCCATCCATCTATCAAAAGTTTATTAGCTTTATGCTATGTGTCTGGAGCCAGTTTGCTGGGGAGTGAAACCGTTCAAGTTGAAGTGCCTTCCAAATGTGCCTCGGGATGCCAATCAAGTTTGGGGATGGTCTGCTGAGGTGTGTGGCTCCACAGTAAATAAGATTTATGAAAGTCCTTAAGATGGGTCACAGCTATAGGAAATATATTTAATGCTGCAGAAGACAGCAGAAAACCTAAATGTCCTTCCAAAGCCAAGAGTGTGAAATTGGAGATAGCAGGTATGGAAAGGGAACAGGATCCAGAGGGTGGTGAAGTATGGGATATCTGCTCACTGGAGAAAGAGGAAGCCTGTCTGAATCACCTTTATTAAACATCAGGTACATGATATTGGACTTTGCACTTGCTTACATGTACAAGACTATGATAGACCATGTGTTGGTAGGCAGGCATTGTGTTTAGGGATGAGTAGTTTTGACGAGAAATACTTTTGTCCCGCTAGAGAGAATTGCATCTGCTTGACCACTGGAATGGTTTGCTTATATTAGTAGTAGTATAAATCAGATATGTAAACAAGGTATTTCAGTATAAATGCATTTCCAGCCCTTAATTGCTAGGGTTTAGTGTAAGTCCTTAGCATGTACTAAATGAGCCTAAATTTACTAAATGTCCAATGAAATTTTCAATGCATAGATAACTTTATGACATGAAAAAAATACCTGTTTTGGTCTAGTTATGCACTACTCTTAGTATTCCTTGGGTGTGCATGTTTTCCATAAACAATTCTTTCATTTTTTTATAGTAAACAATTTTGATCAAAATTGGAAACTGTATGGTCAAATACCACTATCCTCATAGCTATGTGACATTCAATGTCAGATACTATGGTCAGGATATGATACTTAATACCTCACTAACTTTATGGCTGGGGAAAAATGTGTATTATCTGCATTTTGCAACCACGGACATTGAGAGTCAGGACAATTTATATGGGTTCCTCAAGTCATATATATGGAGGATTAAATAAGAAGTTAATGTATGGAGTTTAGCAGAGAAGTGAAAATTAGGAAGGCCATGATAAATATATTAAATATATTACTAAATCTTAACGCTGGGTGTGTTCCTACAGTCCAGACATTTTTTTTAACTTCATACTATCTCTATTTTATTCTTAATGTAGCTTCATCAACTTTGAATATCCTTTCATATAGACAATAGTCTATATGTTTTTTACTCTTTTTTTTTTTTTTTTTTACTCTTCAGTTTCCCCTGAGAAGAGGAAGAGGCTGGGAACCATTTGTAAGGGCATTTCTTCAATATTCCTCCATCTCCTTTACTTCCCACATCCAAATAATCACTATGTCTTGTTTATTTTACTTTCTAGACTCCAACACCATCATCTCTAATGTGAGCACTCACAAAAGTCCCATCTGCCTCCCTCCAGCCCTTTGATATTCACACAGGTGCCAAACTAATCTCTAACCCACTTAGAGCTGTGCTGTCCACTAGATTAGACATTAGTCACATGTGGCTCTTTGAATGGAGATAAAATTCATTTAAATTAAACAAAATACAAATTTCAGTTGCTCTGTTCTACTAGCTAGACTTCAAGGGCTAAACAGTTACATGTAGCAAGTGGTTACCACATTGGTAACTATATTGTGGCATATATATAATATATATATATATATATATAATGTGTATATGGCACAATATAGTTACCAATGTATACATATATACACATGATATATATATATATATAATATATATATATTATATATATATATACCACATTGGCTCCTGTATGTAGAACAAATATGTAGAGCATGTTTCTACATCACAGAAAGATCTATGAAATTCAGCTGTGGTTTAAATCATATGACTTTCCTGCTATATTTCTTCAAATGGCTCCCCAATTCCTACAGGTGAAAAAATTCCTCCACTCAGTTTCTAAGGCCCTTTGTGTTGTATCGCCTGATATCTTTCCCCTGTCAAATCTTGAGCTTCAACCACACCATCCTTTGTTTAGGTCTTTAAGCACAGAGAACATATTCCTAACTCAGACTTTTCGTATTTGCTCCTGCTTTTGATATGAATAATTTGTAATATTTTATATATCTCGTCCCTTTTTGTCTTCATCACTGTAAGCTTTGAAAAGACTTATTTATTTTCATTGTCTTTCTTCACCTGTAGACTTCATCTATATGACATGAGCCCAAGGCCATACCTGTCTTGGCACCTAACATCATGCCTTGCACATAAGAAATACTCAATAAGGAGTGAATGAAGGAAGAAAGTTAAGAGCTGAGATGGAAGGGAAAGATGGGAAAGAAATGATAGAATGCTCATCTGTCAGACCTGAGGTCTCCCTGCACTAATATAGTCCTTTCATTTTTATGCTTTCCTAAATAAACTTAAACTCTCAAGATTTTCGACATGCTTTTTTTTTTTTTTTTTTTCTGCTGGGGATGCTGTCCTTACCTGTTCTACTTGGAAAACTCCTGCTCATTCTTTCTGTCCCCAAACAGATGCTACATCCTCTTGGTGTCATCCCTGACCCCCCTCACTCTTTCCCAGGCACATTTGGGCTTACTCACTGCAGTGTAAGCATTACTTCATTACGGAGCTTGCCACTTTTCACTGTAAACAGTGAGGTCACACCAATGTGTCCAAAGAAGAGAGTCTTTATTCAAATGTTTAACATCTCACTTGCCTAAAAGAAGCAACCACAAAAACCTTATTGAAATTAAAAGAAATAATAAAAAATTTATGTTTAATCCCTTCACAGTGTGCAAGACTGCATTCAGTTTTTCCCCATATTTTTGCTATCATAGCATATTTAGAATTTTCAGTTAGGAATGATTATTTTGATGATTCAGAAAATTAGAATTTCTCCAAAGATATTATGTAAATATTGAAGAATTAATCATGAACCAAATTTTATCTGAGATTTACACTAAAGAATTATTTTGTTGTTGTTCTTTTGGTTCTTTGGCTGCAGAATGTTACACACGAGATTGTTGCTTTAGGTCTCTATTTTTTCAAGATAATAATGGAACAAATGACAAAACAAAATACATGCTCAGAAAATGGAACCTCATAAAAACCGACAGATTGGGGGTGGCTCAGTGGGTTAAAGCCTCTGCCTTCAGCTCGGGTCATGATCCCAGGGTCCTGGGATCGAGTCCCACATCAGGCTCTCTGCTCCTCAGGGAGCCTGCTTCCTCCTCTCTCTCTGCCTGCTTCTCTGGCTACTTGTGATCTCTGTCAAATAAATAAATAAAATATTTCTTTAAAAAAAGACAGATTTAGAATCTGAGCTTTCTATATTTGACCCTAAATAAAGTAAAAGGTAACTGAGCATCATTATGTTGGGTGAATCTGCTTCACTATTTAGGTGAAAACAGCAAGTTGAAATCTGGTAACATTCTGTCTCCCACCATGTGAACACCAAACACCAGAATCTTTGAAATATTTTGTTGTTGTTTAAAAATACCTAGATATTTGGCAGAGTGTCTTCTAGAAATAATGATAAAAGACTCAGTGTAAAACCACTTTTAAAAACCGTAACGAAATTTAGAGCATGTTATCTAATTTGGGATTCACCTTAACCTTTAAAAGAGGCGATTCTATTGTTCTCATTTTTAGGTGAAGAAACTGAGGGTTGGCTATATAAAGTGGCTTCGCAGAGAAGTTAGGAATAGAAGGGCCATTCCCTGGGAAAATCATCAGGTGTTTCACAAATATTACAGTGGAAAGAGTTTAGTCTACGATAACTTCTTCTTAGGAAACCTGTTACCAGTTTATCTTTATCTGATGGTTAAAGTCATCGGTGTAGCTGTTCGTGTATACTCCCCCGCTTATCCTACACAGTTTCCTCCTGTTGCCCCGAAGCCACTGGCAATGAAAATGGAAGACTCCCTGATTTCGGGATGTTTGTTCTAAAAATCCTTAAAATATTCTTTTTTTTTTTCTTTTTAAGACTTTATTTATTTATTTGTCAGTGAGAAAGACAGAGAGAGAGCAGAAGCTGGGCGAGAGGCACACAGAGAATCAGGCTCCCTGCGGAGCAAGGAGCCCGATGCGGGACTCAATCCCAGGACCCTGGGATCATGACCTGAGCTGAAGGCAGACCCTTAACCAACTGAGCTACTCAGGCATCCCCTTAAAATGTTCTTGATATTGTTACAAACCAAGAAGCAGTAATTAAACAGGGGACAGAGGGTCTCAGTACGTAGTGTTGGGGGTGGGATTGGGAAGAGAGGTAGGAGATTCTTTGAATATGTATGTATAATACTTGAATATGGACAACAAAATACAAACACACACTGGGACTTTGTGCCAATACCAGTGTTGGTATGAAATATAAATAGCTGAGCTGTGTTAATTGAAGAAACCTATAACTCAGCTAAAAATGGTTATTTAATATCCATGGAGCTGCAATGCAGAATAGGGTGCCATTCCTCAATGGCCCTCCATGGTCCATTTTGAGCTCTTCTTAGTCACTGCACCAGTGGTATCTTCTTGTATTTACTTCTGAACTCTGCAGGCTACTCTTATTTGGATCAACTGTGACATCAGTTTGTGTTCATGGTCAGAATACTGTAGATTAAATGAGTTTCCAACTAGGCGCTGTGCATCTAGGTGGGAATTTTCTTGCATCTCTAGTCTTACTTTCACAAAATAAGATGATGAAGTTTTTACCATTTACTTCAAAGACCTACTCCTGTAGGTTAGTGAAACAGTAATATTGAAGCAAACCAGGGAATTTGTTGGAATAAAATGAGAAAATTTAAATAGGGCTTCTAAAACATACTCATTGTACTAGTTGGAGAATGTCTATTTCCAAAATTTCCGTCATTAGGATTGATGTTAACATGACCCAAGGAGCCCATTTTCTCACATGTCACTTCCCACTGTGTTAATAAGAAGTTCCTTCTTACTCTGGAAGGAAGATGAGTCTCCAAAGTGTATTCTCTTTTTCTCAAAACGAGATCTTTTGTCTAACACACTTTAAGTAATTCTGCAAAGAAACAGCAAATCCAAAACATGCAAATTTTAAAGAAATTAGAATGAAGACTTCAATACCAGAGGTACAGATCCTGTGACTTTAAAGACATAAATTAGAAAGCTTTGAATTTTTCAATAGATAGAATATGAACCAAAATAGTTCTTTCTCAGATTTTTATTCTTTTCCTATCCCCATTATTCTTTTCCCTTGTATTTCTTTAGCACCATATTTCACACTTAGTAATATCCATGCTTGATAAATATGTGTACATCCTTCCTACAATCCATTGTTGAGTAACTGCTGTGCAAAACCCAACCAATGTGCTACTATGATACAGGAATCAAAAATTTCTCCTTGTCCTAAATGAGTGAAAGTCTGGCAGATGTGTACCTAGAGAAAATGGAAGGAACATCCTTAAGGAGAGGAATGACTCAGACCACGTGCAGAAGGCTCCCCATGGATGAGCCGAGAGCTGTAAAACCAAGGACAGCCTTTGATTTCATCAGCTCAGAGTCTTTGCTCTGTGGAAGTACACAGAGTAGGAGATATTTTGAAAGAGGCAAAGACAGGTATCAGTAAACCTTACAGAAGGTTCTGGGATTTCTCTCTAGCGTCATGTGTGAATTTCTGCCTTTCCTAAGTCTACTAAAGGGTGTGAGTGATAGTCCTTATTTGTATATTTCCATTTCTAGAAATTTGTGTCTGCAGTTAACGCTCAGCTTAAAGGCATCTCTTACAGATTGAAGAATTGACTCACCATTTATTTTATTACTCATTTATTTATTTGCCTAATGTGAGTCATGTATCAATTTACTGCAAAGCACCACTCTCTGAAGAAGATATCTTCTCCTATTTATTTTTTTAAAGATTTTATTTATTCATTTGACAGACAGAGATCACAAGTAGGCAGAGAGGCAGGCAGAGAGAGAGGAAGGGAAGCAGGCTCCCTGCTGAGCAGAGAGCCGAATGCAGGGCTCGATCCCAGGATCCTGGGATCATGACCTGAGCCTAAGGCAGAGGCTTTAACCCACTGAGCCACCCAGGTGCCCCATCTTCTCCTATTTAGAGAGGAGACTATGAGATTATGAATAGTTACCTAATTTCAATGAGATTCCACCAGTGAGAGCCTAATGAAGGTTCTCTGGTTTCTTTGATTATGCTTCTTCCACTCTATGTGCTGCTACTCAGACAGACACAGGGAATCCCAGGCAAAAGAGAGCCTTATGGATCTACTTCCCAGGTATCTAGCCCAAACAATGACATTCTGTGACTTTACATAGGACACTGGATTCTAAAATCTTAGTTGTTACTCCAGGTTTGCTTTCTTAACATTTTGCATTTGCAAAATTTTTTGCATTCTAGTTTTTTTTTTTTAATTATTTTCAGTTAATTGACTTAAGGAAAGAGTCCATATTAGTTCCTTATTTAAGTATTTATTGCTGCTGATATTACTATATCACATAGTGGTATTGAGTGACTGAGAGGAGAGGGGAGAATTTGGGGTTGCTACAGTAGATGGTGGGAGCTTAGAGGACCAGAGGAGAGCAAGCTGAATTTTTGCAGCTAAAGATGATGTGGTGTGGCTCTGGAATGTGTGCGTGTGGTGGGGAGGTGGGGCGGAGCAAACATCTTCTGAGAACATTCCTGAACATGGTGTGCTTTCAATTTTTTTTTTTCTATTGGAATCTTAAGCTATGTAACCAATTTTAAAATTGTTAAAAATGTAATTAATTTTAACTATGGTTAAAAAAAAAGATCACATTTGGGGCACCTGGGTGGCTCAATCAGTTAAGTGTCTGCCTTCGGCTTGGGTCATGATCCCAGGGTCCTGGGATGGAGCCCCATATAGGCTCCCTGCTCAGTGGGGGGCCTGCTTTCCCCTCTTTAGCTCCCCTGTGCTTGTGTTCCCTCTCTCGCTATCTCTCTGTCATAAATAAATAAAATGTAAAAAAAAAAAAGATCACATGTTATTTAATATTAACAAACGATTGAATATGTCCAGGAAATCTTTGAACCTGCAGTGGTGAGTTCATGAGATAGAGAAAAGTTCGTGGAAAAATAAACACCTAAAATAATAATGCCAGAGATGCCAACATCATGCCTCTACTTGCTCTCCCTTCTCAGCTTTATTTTTACTTACTTAAGCTGGCATCTTCTGTGTGTTTGCTTCTACTGCTAGGAGAACTCAGCTGTACTTATTGAGGGACAAGAGAACCAAGGAGTGAAAGGGGTGCTACGTTGGACCTGAGAAAGGGATAGGGAGTCACCAGGAGAAACGATGTTATCATGTCCATATAAGTAATGATAACAGTACCAATTTTTAAATATAGATTTATTGAGCACTTATTAAGTGTCAGGCCTTGACACAAAAGTGCTTTATATGCATTACTCATTAACCTATTATAAGGTTAATATTATATATTATTATATATATTATTATATAACATTATATATTAATATAATATATAATGTTATATAATATATATTAACATATATTATTATATAATATATTATTTTATATTTAATAGGTTAATATTATATATTATTATATATACTATATATATTATATATTGTTATAATAATTATAAAATAATATGATTATAATATAATATATAATAATATAATAAATATTATAATTTCCATTTTACAGATTAAGTAACAAAGGCACAGACAGACTAAGCATTACTAAGTCACTAAGACTTAGCATGACTAAGTCACTAAGATTTAACATGACTAAGTCACACCTTTGTAAGTGATAAGGTCAAAACATGAACTCAGTCAGACTAGGACCCAGGTTCTTTATGATGAGATTATGAATTTCTGTGGAGCCAATGGCAGAGGACTTTCCTGGTAGCCTGAGAATAAACAGCCAGAAACTGAGGCCATGCCCTTAAGCAACAGAGCAGAAAAGAGTTTGCTAGAAAGTAAAGATGAATTAAAAAATGTATCAGGATATCTTGGGCTTGTGGGTGGCTCATGGTGGTTAAGTGTCTGCCTTTGGCTTAGGTCATGATCCCAAAGTCCTGGGATCCTGCCTCCTATTGGGCTCCCTGCTCAGTGGAAACTCTACTTCTCTCTCTCCCTCTGCTCCTTCCCACTCCCCACTCATGCTGTCTCTCTTCTCAAATAAGTAAATACATAAAATCTTTATTTAAAAAAAAAAAACTTATCAGGAGGTCTATAAAGAAGATAGGAAATGGAGGCTTCTTATTCCCTGGCTTTCTGGAGAGGTCTAATTCCTTATCTTATTTAATAAATCATATTTCCTTTGATCTATTTCACTATATGAAAGTATATATAATAACACATATATAATAAACACATATGTAATATAGATTATATTAGGGCATTGCACATATAGGTATATAATATAGGCATCTATAATATGTTGAAGGCAGCTGTATGTTAAAATAAGAAAAATAATCACAATTTTGAGTTCAGAAAATTGAGTACATAGATGGCATTTGATGAGTTCACTATCACACAAATGATGTGAGAGCCCTTGATCCCTGATACTTAGTGGTCTGCACACACATGTGTTGACAAAGCATGCCACACATAGCATCTCATCCAGTCCTCACAACAATCCTATTATCTAATACTAACATCATCCTTATTTTTAAAAAGATTTTATTTATTCGAGAGAAAGAGAGTGAGAGAGCGCACAAGCAGGAGGAGGGGAGGAGGAAAAAGCAGACTCCTCGCTGAGTGGGGAACCCGATGTAGGATTCAATCCCAGGACTCTGACATCATGACCTGAGCTTAAGTCAGATGCTTAACCCACTGAGCCACCCGAGCATCCTATCATCCCTATTTTATATGTGAATAAGGTCAGCCCTTCCTGTAGCTAGCTGGTCTACACATAGACTTCAGAGGAAATCAAACATGAATATTCATTCTGGTTCTGGTATGTACTAGTTAGGTCACTTAAAATGTCCTCTAAGGGTTTTATTTTTCTTTTCTTTGTTCCATAAGAAACCAAAGAGAAGAGGACAGAAGAGGGAAGAGGCATCTAGCACTGTGCTTGGTCCACATTTGGTGTTGAGTGCATGCTTGTTGATGATGTTGAATCAGGATTTCGGGGATGTTTAGCAATTCTTGGGAGCCTTTATCATAAAGTCTGCTAGACATTAAAATGTCTGAAATGTCTACAGAGATAGCAAGGGGCTTCTTGAAATAGTTGAGGTAGACTTTAAACTGAATTTCAACAAAGTCATTTCTCCCCCATCCAGTTCCTCCCGTTATGTAATCTCGTAATGTTGTGACATTCTTACCTGTGATCTTACTAAAGGGCTGTATTTATAGCCTATTTTATAAATTCTTATGACTCCCTCCATACAGTCTGTCATGAACTGGAACTTTAAAAAATGAGAAAAATATCTCCGCCTCTGTTAGAGTGATGAGATTTAAATGATGCCCAAATGTTTTTCTAGTTTTCTGCTATTTATAAACTGTTAAGAAAGGGGCCTTCTCTATCACCTTCAAGTGGAAAGATTATTAAAGTTTTGTATCATTATGTATCATTATGCTGAGTGTGATGATGATAATGATAAGCAGATCTCTAGCAACTTTAGAGCGTATCTTAGAGACTGATTTATGCTTTATTTTTAGCCTGCAACCATAGTTGACCAGTAAAAAAAATTGAGGTTCAGTGAATATATCCCCAAAATAGCAATACATAAATAACAGATAGAATGACTGTCCTCTCATTGTATCCTCATCGGTTGAGAGCGGAGAGAGATCCTGTGTGTCCTCCTTTTTATTTTTTTAAGATTTTATTTATTTATTTGACAGAGAGAAACAGATCACAAGTAGGCAGAGAGGCAGGCAGAGAGAGAGGGGGAAGCAGGCTCCCTGCTGAGCAGAGAACCCGATGTGGGGCTTGATCCCAGGACCCTGAGATCATGACCTGAGCCGAAGGCAGAGGTTTAACTCATTGAGCCACTCAGGCGCCCCGTGTCCTCCTTTTTTAATAAAGCCATTAATCCCATCATGAGGGCCCACCCTCATGGCCTCATCTTACAGTAACTACCCCCAAAGATCTCATTTCCAAATACTATTATATTGGGAGTTAGGATTTTAACCTATGAATTATTTTGTGGCTACACAAACATTCCGTCCACAGCACCCTTCCTTCATTCTATAAGAAACTAAAGAGAGCAGGACAGAAAAAAGAAGAGGCATCTAGCACTGTGCTTGGTCCATGATAAATGGTCCCTGGTTTCATTCTATCCTATTTTAGTGGATCTCACTACTTATGGGCCAGTTTTTCTAAATATGCCTTCGGTTTCTTAAGACACTTACCTTATTGGATTCAGCATTTCATAATCAAAACACAGATCTTGATGTATAAAGAGAATAGCAATAAGTGTTGTGAAAAAAATAACTACTGCATTATCTTGATGCCTAGTGTTTCTTAATGATATCTTACCTGAAAGAGTGTTCTCAAAAGAGGAACAACTCACCTGTGCATTTAAAATTGTTAATTTCATAGACTCTAGTGTTAGAAAGCTGCTAAAATACCCATTCTGACTTTTAAAAATTGTTACTAGAGAACCAGCAATCATCTTATTTCTATGGACAGAAACTAACAGGAATCCTCAATAGGTACTTTCCTTAACATGAAAACAAAACAAACCGGCAGCAACAATAACAACGCATACATGTTGTCTAGCCAAATACGTGCTTAACATAAACACACATTTCCTTTGAACTACCGTAAATAACATGCTGCCTAGCACCGTTCTGCTTTGGGTTTAAGTTTATTGTTTTATGTGATATTTTGTGGCAACTTCTAATTATCATAAGATGTCCAATAAATGTGATGGATTGTCCAATTAACTCTTCGTCAGCATCCGTTTTTGAAGATGCTACCTATTGAAACTGATGGCAGTTTATGACCTTCGTGTTGCATATGTAGCTAGTTACTCCTTGGACAATAATTATTAAGTTTCTTGTGCCTCATTCAGTCATTTTATTTTACAAATTATGATGCCACCGAGTTTCCCAAATCCATTTGACTTCACAAATATGACTCTCCAAGGATTACTAAAGGTCTGCTGTGGAATATATGGATCATATAAACATTGAAGTAGATTACAGATGTATCTGTTTTGTAGGTTTTCCATCGACCGGCACACTGACCTGGAGAGACAATTCAACATTAATGCAGATGATGGAAAGATAACGCTGGCCACACCACTTGACAGAGAATTAAGCGTATGGCACAACATAACAATCATTGCTACTGAAATTAGTAAGTGCCTGGGTTTAATTTCTTTCTTGTCTGACTGGGTTCAGTTTATGCCTAGGGATCACATGGTTGATGTGATCCCTGTTTCTATCAGATATTTTGGCATTGGAACTTATTTTATTGTTCCCAAGGAGTCTTTGAATCAATTATCTCAAAAAGAAATAACTTGCCCGGTGGTAAATTACCAAAGATTGCAATATATGTGGGAAGGAAGCATTCTTATATACAAATACCCTTATATCACATATCCATTATTCAGCCATTAAAGATAATTTTTTCCACATTAAAATAGGGGGAAAGATTTAGTATGAAAGGTTAGGTAAAAAAACAAAACTCAAGAATTCTCAACTACAATTCAAGTAAATGAGCCAAACATAAATATTATATATAATAGAGAAACTGCTGTTCATATATGAAGACCACATCCATCCTATTCACATATGCAGACACAAAACATAGAAGGAAACTTCATACTGTCAATAGATATTATTTTGGATAGATGAAACTATAGATGATTTTTTGTTTCATTTTTAGAATTTAATATAGTTTACACAGTAACCATAGACTAAAACTGTAATTTTAGTATAATCATTTTCATAAAATACTGGTGAAAATTTAAGCTTTTTTTTTTAATCTTTTAGAGGATTTTGCAGGATTGTTGAAATAACATATGTTCGTCTTTCAATTTTGAGGGAGCATAGTTGCTTTGATTACACTAATGGGCACTACTATTGAGTCTTTAAACCAGTAGCTATGTGGTAGAATTTAGTGCTACACCATCTTTGAGAATTTGCCCTCTGCCTCACCAATTTTTTGTTATACAAAAACATGCCAAAGGAACATAATACTCATTTTATTTCCAAACAAAATACATTTTTTGTGTTATCTGATATCTTTCCTTCTGTAAAGGACCTGATAAGACCTTTACAGTTGACACAGGTTCAAGGGAGACAGTCAATTCTGAAAGGAGTTGGGAATCTGAATAAGGAAATAAAAATCAACATTAAGAAAAATTAATGGGCATCCATATAGTATAGAGCAGGTAGATGACAGTTATAGGTTGTGGGACCTAAAATCTGCTCTATACTCTCTCTAAAATCTGCTCTATGTTTTCACAGCTAATGTGAGAATAGGGCAAACATCTTGGAGTCACACGATTAATCTGTATGTAAAACAAGAATAATCCATGCCTTTAGGAAGGGCACAGCTTTTCCTTGTTCTGAGATATGGGGGAAATGTCCTCCATGGAGCCCTATTAAAAAACAAAACAACCAAATGAAAATGTATAAAAAAGTGAAGATTTAAGATGAAGAGTATCTGGGACGCCTGGGTGGCTCAGTTGGTTAAGCGGCTGCCTTCGGCTCAGGTCACGATCCCAGCATCCTGGGATCGAGTCCCACATCAGGCTCCTTGCTCGGCAGGGAGCCTGCTTCTCCCTCTGCCTCTGCCTGCCACTCTGTCTGCCTGTGCTCGCTCGCTCTCTCTCCCTCTCTCTCTGACAAATAAATAAAAATTTTAAAAAAAGATGAAGAGTATCTGTTTTTATATAGCAACTTTGAATGCAAGCAGAGAACATGCAGCAGTCAGGTTAATAGGAAACTTCAACCCTACCCAATGGACGGTTCTGGAGAGAAGATGAACTTCGGAAACTCTGGTGTTTTTCTGGTTTAGGAGTAGTATTCCCTTCCCCAGTGTGTTATTCTGGTCACAGTTTTTCCCTCGTTAACAGCACGGGATAGAACAAACAAACTATACCACTTGGTAACTGGTTTATTAAAAAGGTTAACTCCAGACATGGTATAGACATGAAATTTTTATAATTTACAATGTTGAAACCACATTACTGCCTTAAGCCTCTGAGAAAAACTGTATACATTTAGATTGCTTTAGGGCTTTATAAAAATGCTCTAAAGTATCATAGCTTTCTTTAAAGTACGTAGGCAGTAATTACTTTTTAAAGAACCTCCTCATATTGAATACGGCCTAGTTGAGTTATCCTTAATCTGATACTTTTTTTTAATGAGATGGATGCCTTTACTTAATATTCATCAAGGAGGCCCTAATTATAAGGATCTATGGTACTCCATTCTAAGGAATAAAATTAAATGAATGTGCAGAGCAGGTGGTTAAGAAACATTTCAGGGACAATACAGAAACAAAAGACTCATTTGTAAGGAATCACAGACAAGTAAGGAGGCAGACACAAAAGCGGATGCTCCAAGGTAATGAGCTGTTAACTCTGGGGTGACAGGGTACCAACCCAACTCTGCGGAGACATCCATTTGCTCATTCACTCAATAATTATTTATTGAGTCTATACTACTTGCCAAGCACTCTTCCAGTGACTGGGGATATAGCAGTGAGCAAAAGAGACAAATCCCTGTTCCTCTTGGAGTTTTCCTTCTTGTGGCTCCTGGAAGCACCTGTGTATAAAAGGGTAAGTTGAAATCTGCTAGATATCCATAAAGAAAGACAGAGGGGTTAGGAAGAAGGTGATGTGTGTTGGGAATTCCAGGCAGTTCCGTGTTGATGGTATGGAAAAATATGGTGATGGAACGCCTCCCATGAATGCAGGATTATTTTTATTTATTTATTTATTTATTTTTAAAGATTTTATTTATTTATTTGACAGAGGTCACAAGTAGGCAGAGAGGCAGGCAGAGAGTGAGAGGAGGGGAAGCAGGTTCCCCGCTGAGCAGAGAACCTGATGCGGGACTCGATCCCAGGACCCTGGGATCATGACTTGAGCCAAAGGCAGAGGCTTTAACCCACGGAGCCACCCAGGCGCCCCTGGAACTGTAAACTTTGATATCAGTCTGTTCTTCTTGAGATATTAGCCTGTAACCTTCTTAGTACCAGCAAGAAAGAAAGTATATAAAAGAACTTTACATTTTAGCTGTAAAATAATCAGCTGAGGTGGGCATAAATTTAGGAACTTTAAAAGTACAATTAAGCCATTTTTCCCCTAAATCATAAAAGGAAGTAGAAATAATAAGATCACAGAGAACGTAAGAAAAATTGGAATTACATGAAAACGGCTGAGAATCATGTTTGACTTGGTGTTATTATTTAGCCCATCGTGTAATGTTTATCTTCCAAAGCCACACACCATGTCTTGGGGAAAAAAATATTAAAGGGAGATTTATTGTATTTGGACGAGTTGAAGATTTAAAACCATCCAGGACAACAGAACCCTATAGGGGTTCTAATAAAGATAAAGAAATATACATTCCAGAGAGAACAATTTAAAATTATTCTCTGGAATGCCATCTCATCAGACAAAGATTTAAACAAATGAAATAAAGCTTTAAAAAAAAAATAAAAAGGATCATAGGGACGTCTATCTGTTATCTCTTAATGAGAATGGAGATGTCGTCCTTCATCCTCCTGTGTCAGATTCACTTAACCAAAGGCTGAGATGCTTCACTGTGTGTATTACACAAGTATTGCGGCAGTCATAGATCTAGCTTGCCATCACAATCAACAGGCTCATCTCATTCCACGAGCTGGCAGTTCGAGGTCCCTGTGCTAACAAGAGATTAGGCTTGTAGAGCGAGTCTCCGCTAGTAACAATCCCATCCTCTGCAACTTCAGTCCACATCTGCTGCTGTTTACCGCGGAGGTGAAGGGTTAAGGTAGATTCAGCTGACAGTTAAACACTGAAAAAGTATTGTGGAAGCCCTACGATGCACCAAATTCTCCCAACACTCTGAGAAGTTAGGTACTATTAATATAATTGACCCTTGAACAACACAGGTTTGTTCTGCATGGGTCCACTTATTTGCAGAATTTTTTTTCAGTAAATATATTTACCGTACTGTCAATGTATTTTCTGTTCCTTCTGATTTTCTTAATAACATTTTCTTTTCTCTAGCTTGCTTTGTTATAAGGTATATAATACATATAACACACAGAATGCATGTTAAAAAACTACTGATGTCATCAGTAAAACTTCTGGTCAGCAGTAGACTATTAATAGTTAAGCTTTTGGACAGTCAAGAGTTATGCATAGATTTTCAACTGTGCAGAGTTGGGGGGATTGTTGGTGCCCCTAAACCCTCCCCCCACATTGTTTAAGAGTCAACTGTATGCCTTTTTCAGACAAGAAAACATAACACAGTTAAATAACTTGGCCAAGGTTTCACAGAGAGCAAGGGCTGGGTGAGGGGGCAAGATGGGTAGGCGTGCCATTGACCTGCTGATGACGTTGTTCTCTTCCATGGAAGAAAGCTCTCTTATAGCTCTTTCCTTTCAAACTCCCGCTTAAATTGGGCCTCCTGTGCTGCCACATCATTTGCTGAAGCAAGTGAATGAAGTTGTTCCTTTGCGCAAAGCAGGAGGCTGGTCGCCCGGACAGGGGTGTGGTGGGGGGAAGAAGACTCGCACCGAACACATCAGCCCCTGCTGTTCTCTAACCAAGCGTCTCTAACCAAGGGTAGGAGGATAGCCTACCCTTGGTTAATGAGGAAAATGAGGAAGGAGAATGAGGAAAATTTAAAGGAAAATGAGGAACGGAGAATAGAGGACACACAGTAGTACATTTTAGGGGAGGGCAATTTTTGGTGAAGATCACAGAGAACATGTCTTACGCAGCTGACTTGGATCACCTCCAGGGAAGAGCCCTGGCATCAGGCCAGGACCTGCTGAGTTGGAAACTCAAGGTGGCAGCTCAGGAACCCACTTTCCTGAGCTCTCCCACATCCTCTCCACCCCGACCAGGTCCCCCATCAGAAGTACCTAAATATCTAACAATGCCTTGAAGGAAGACAGAGAAAGCGGCGGTTCTGTTCTTTGCTTTTGTCTTTATTTGCTGCCCTTCCTGCGGTGACTAGGTGGCATCTCCCTGAGCTGCGATGTGGCCTCAGGTCCATCAGACGACGCATAAGGTTCCTCTAGGTTGAACGGAGTGCTAAGACCCACCTACCAGAGCAGCGTGATTAGCAACACAGTTGTAGGGGACATAAAGGACACTGGGGAACCATGGTGGGGAAATCTACTTGCTTTGAATAGTCTTTGCAGGGGTTTTTCAGAGGCACTGAATGCCAATTTTAGAGCAGAGAAGCTGGGGATGTGAGGTGGTAAGTGTGGAAACCGCTGACCCTGTGTACTTGGGAGCCGGCTGCTGGCACAGACAGAAAGCACTACTATTGGCTACCTGAAGGTATTTTAAAGCAGGAAGCATATAATTGCCCATTAAATTAATCTCTTAGAGTTAGTGGTAATGCATTGCTCTGGCCCACTACGGTGGGCTGCACACAATATTGCAAATGAAGCTTTTCGCTAATGATGACTAAATCTCCCCGGGAAAACACTAGTTTGATAGCACTTAAGAAATGTTGGCTTTTTTTTTTTTTCCCCCCTCTGGCATAAGGCCCAGTTGCCAGAATAATTGCTTTGTCCAACCCAGGATACTTAGGAAAAATATATCTTTATAGCTCCATTGTTCAGAGAAATCTTGTGTCCTGGAGTTGGCCATGTCCGTTGGCCATATAACCTCTGGCAAATTATTTCTCCTCATTCGCTCTCAGTCTTCACATCTGTGGAATGGGAATCAAAATTGTTCTGTAAAATCTTGGGTGTAGTGAGAATTGAATTAAAAGGGATAGTACCAAACCTCTTAGCTCAAAACGCATCTATAACCTCTAGAAACTGATAAATTGTTATTGTTAATGCAGCCCTGATCCTTAACTTAAATATATTTATTTGGTTTATATTGTATGTTAGTCCACCCCCTCCCACAACAACAAAATTGGTAACTGCGGTCTGTGTGTCATTGCCAGGGGCAGCTAAACATCTTCGTTGCACAGATGAATAGGATAGGTTTGTTTACTGCCCTTCCTCTTGTCCTTGGTTCAGGCACGGTAGACCGCCTACTGGCTAAGGAAAGGCCCTCACGATGAAGCAGGCACATTTTTGGAGAGCCTGCTTGGACCAAAGACTTCAAATTTTGTATCAAGATCGTTTTCAAAATATTTAATCTCTTTCTCTATTGCCTGTGGCATAATAGGGGCTAGAGTTTCGTTAGGATCAATGCTGTTCCCTAGTGTAGAACTGAACGGAAGCAGATGAAGGGACACCATTGTCCAGTTAGATAACTCTCATAGAAGGGAAAGGGAGCTGGAAGCCTGAGCTGGACAGTGAAATTCAGGCATCGGGGTGGCCAAGGGTCTCCCCAATAACAGGCCGTAGAGATATGACCGAGAAGATAGTCCATCATCTCAGACAAGCACACAAGTGCTATAAAGTGGAGATCGGTATTTTTACCAGCAAGGTGATAGTGAAGGGATGTGGAAAATAAAATATGTGAAGGTCAAGGGGAAGCTACAGGGTTCTGGAAAAGGGGTCAGCTTCCAGTTCTCCAGAGGGAAGGATTGGAATCAGCGTCATTCCGCACTCCAGGAAGCGCTGAGGCGTGCCTGGATGAGTATCATTGTGGGTAGCCCGCATCAGCTTTACCACATCCTACATAGCCACTCCAGTTCTTTGCATACTGACTTGGGAATTTCCCCCAATTCCTCTGTGTTCTGCAACCATTCTATCAGTATCTTCCCGCAAGCTCTCCATTGTTTTCATCTCTCCCCGTCTGTTGTTCTGATCTACTTTAGAAAAGCATGCATATTGAGCCTGGAGATGCGGATTTTAACCAAGAACTTCTTTAGGATGGCTTTAGCCCTGACGTAGGAAAAGATAGGAAGTGAGAGGTTTCTGTCCCTGTCTTGTCCTGGTCTCATTATAAACCACCCACCCCAGAGCCTCAACAGTAATTGTAGACGAAGGACAGGAAGGAGGTAAGCAGCATCCTGGCCACTCAGTGCTGCTCTGAGGGTAGCAGATAAGGTGGTGGTGGTGGGGGGAATGGGGAAGGCCCTGGATACAGATATATGCATGGATTTTAAAGATCAGATATTAGTAGATTGATTCATCGTCAGGCTTTGGTGTCTCTGGGGACAGAGGAGTTACAGGGACTTGGGGGGGGGGGAGTATAGTTAGTTATCAGTCTGGAAGTCAAAGAGAACAAGGGAGAATTTTAGTGACCAGGCTTGTAAGCCCCACCTCTGTGATGGAATCATTACTTTTGTCACTTATTCACATTCACTCTGTGGGCAAGCTACTTAGCTTCTCTCTGTGGTTCAGTTACCCTGTGTGTAAAATGGGGAACGCACTGGTGCACCCTTGGACGTATAGGATGGCGAGAAGTATATTTAAGTGGTAACAGTGTGCTGAACAGTGTAAAATTGTTAATGGACACAGGACTGGTTCTGGGTTCAGGTTCAGCTGCTTGCTGGCTTAAAGGCAAACTTGAGAGGGGTGCCTCGGCGGCTCAGTTGGCTAAGCATCTGACTTGATTTTGGCTCAGGTCATGATCTTAGGGTCGTGAGATCAAGTCCTTTGTTGGGCTCCATGCTCCGCGTGGTGTCTGCTCGACATTCTCTCTCCCTCTGGCTTGTGTGCATGCAAGCTCTCTCTTTCTGTCGCAAATAAACAAATAAATATTTAAAAATAAAGGAAAAGGGGCACCTGGGTGGCTCAGTGGGTTAAGCCTCTGCCTTCGGCTCAGGTCATGATCTCAGGGTCCTGGGATCAAGCCCCGCATCGGGCTCTCTGCTCAGCATGGAGCCTGCTTCCACCTCTCTACCTGCCTCTCTGACTACTTGTGATCTCTGTCAAATAAATAAATAAAATCTTTAAAAAAAAAAATAAAGGAAAAGATGGGAAGATGGTAGGCTAACGTTCTACAGAACATCGTCCTACTCCAGGTGAAGCAGGAGGGTGTTTGTTTTTTTGTGTGTGTTTTTTTAAGATTGTATTTATTTGAGACAGCACAAGAGAGATAATGAGAGAGAGCAAAGGAATAGAGGGGAGGGTCAGAGGGAGAGGGACAAGCAGACTCCCTGCTGCTCAGGGAGCCCAACATAGACTGGATCCCAGGACCTTGGGATCATGACCTGAGCTGAAGTCAGATGCTTAACCCACCGAGCCAGCCAGGTACCCCAAAGTGGGAGGTTATTTTTGTTTTTGTTTTTGTTTTAAGATTTTATTTATTTGAGAGAGAGAGAGGTCGGGGGGGGGGGGTGGTGGAGGAAGGGGAGGGAGCTATTCTGTCCATTCCACACTGAGGGCAGAGCCAACCTGGGACTCAGTCTCACCATCCTGAGATCATGACTTGAGCCTAAACCAAGAGTCTCTCAAGCAAATGAGCCACCCAGGTGGCCCTGAAGCAGGGTTTTTTGTTTTGTTTTGTTTTGTTTTTAAGGGGAAGACACGGGATATTGGGAGGGGAGCCCCATGCAGAAGCTGGTGCTCAGCACTTAATCCTCTGTCCTTGCAAGGCTTCCAGATTCTGCCACTTTGCCAGTAATGAAGGCTCCCAGGTGTTTCTCAGTAAAGAGCACCCCTGCATCACGAGATACACGTGCTGTTAAGACAGTCCAGACTCCTCCCCCTGCACCAGCACTGAAAATTCCAGGGTGTGTGGAGTAGGCCAGTCTGTGGTTGCTGTTTTCATCTGCTGTCAGGCCTTATCTCCTGGGAAGTCTGGTCCTCTGTTCATCACAGCCCGCAGTCTGCAGGATCTCAAGGGAAGCAGGTTAGTTTGCTACTAACTATGATGTTTAGGTCAGCAAGCAAGGAGTTAATAATCCTGAAGCAAGTTAACCTTTAAGACTGGTTGTTGTGCTGTTGTGTTGATAATAATGGCAGTTCAATATTGATTATTTTAACAGTAAAGTAAACATTACTTTTATCATTATTGTATGATTAAAGAGGAGGTTCCCAAAAGGGCCTTGTCATCAACAGAACCACCTAACTTCGTTCCAAGGATCTACCAAATTGTGAGTTTGTTCCGGAAGTTTCATCTTGAAATTATTTGGGGAATGTAATTTTCTACATGATACATACTGGGTAGAAGTGTCTTTCCTCGGTCAGCCCTAAGCGTCCTGGCCAGGCTCTCAACTTGAAAAGTTCCCTAGTTCTAACCTGAAACTAAGGTCATGGGCACTGCTCTCACTACTTTCACAGCAAGTAGTAGTGGTTATTTGAAGTTTTTTGTTATTGTGTTTGTGTTATTTGAAATTTGCTGTGAGAGTTAAAGAGAATAATACAGATAAAGGATGTCAGAGACAGAGCCCAGCATATAGTAAGTAAGTAAGCAATAGTGTTGTCTTCCCTCTCTTGGGCTTTTCCCTTTTCTGTCCCTTCTTTTCTCTAACCTCCTCCAGACTAAACCTCAGGCTAAACCTGGTGCTTACCTGTTCTCACATCCCTTGTCATCTCCTTTGTCATACAGCTAAACATTCTATTGGTCACTCATCCCCTCCCTCTCCATTTTTCCCAGCCACTTGGGCTTAGGGAGAAAGGAGACCAAAGTGGTCATAGGAACACTGCGACTTGGGGCGCCTGGGTGGCTCAGTGGGTTAAGGCTCTGCCTTCGGCTCGGGTCGTGGTCCCGGGGTCCTGGGATCGAGCCCCATATCCGGCTCTCTGCTCCGCGAAGAGCCTGCTTCTTTCTCTCTCTCTGCCTGCCTCTCTGCCTACTTGTGATCTCTGTCTGTCAAATAAATTAAAAAAAAAAAAAAAGAATTAAAAAAAAAAAAAGGAACACTGCGACTTGTATTGGTTTCCCTTTGGGGCATAATAAACCATGTCTAAACTTAGTGGCTTAAAATAATAAGCACGCAGTTCTGGTTTGAATTGGCTTTGCTAATCTTTCTGGTGGCTTGTCTGGGGGAGACCTTACCTATGTCAAGCAGGCTGGTTAGACCAGGTGCTGCCGTGGGCCCAGCTGTTCTCCGTTCCACGTGTCTCTCATCCTCTGGTGGGCTAGCTCAGCTTCTCTACGGGAGTGCTCAGTGTGCAAGGAACAGCAGAAGACTGGTGAAGAAGCACTTTTCAAGTCTCTGTTTGCATCACATTTGCAGTTACCTCACTGGCCAAAACATGTCATATAACCAAGAAAAGAGGTTCAAGGGGTGGGAGCACCTGGGTGGCTCAGTTGGTTAAGCGTCTGACTCCTGATTTTGGCTGAGGTCATGATCCCAGAGTTGTGGAATTGAGCTTGTCCTGGGCATGGAGCCTGCTTAAGATTCTCTCTCTCCTTCTTGCTCTGCAACAACCCTCCCAAATAAATTTTTAGAACTTATGTTTAAAAAAAGAAGAGGTTCAAGGAGTGGAGGAATAATAACCAATTCCTAATGGGAGGAGTTGGAAATATGGCCACTTTTTTCCTCTCTCTTTTTAAAATGTAATTCATGCCAGGATGCTGAATCTCCATATATGTGACCAAGAAGTGATAATGATTTCTAGCCTGCACATAGAGTCCCCCTCTTTCTTCCAGAATCCTCCGTATACTACACATGAGTCCAAATTCTTTGCTCCAAAACCCTACCTATTTGGGAGAAAGGATTTGACACAGTATCTCTGATAGCCATCAACTGGTTAACTGTGTTTGTTTGTTTTTTTAAGAATTTGAATTGTAAACCTATTGGTGCTCTTACAGTGCTAACAAGAGCTTCTATGTAAGTATTAATATAAACATTAACGTTATTATTACTATCTCCTGATAACCAAACTGGGTCAGGTTTCTTGGTTGTTAAATTCTCGCAGATCCATGCTCTTTTCCTTCAAATGACAGGTTAAGCTTATAAATAACCACTTACTTGCATATGGCTTTGAGAACACATTCTGAAAGGAGAAATAAGTGAAGTCCTTGTTCCCATGAAACATTTTATTACTGCTTTATTATTGGTCACTGTTTTATCCTGGGAGCCTAGCCTAGTACTTGGTGCTCCCAATAAGTATTTCTTAAATTCATGAATGAGTAAAGGAAATGATGTATTAATACCACTGGAGAGTACCCTGATGAGTTCCGACTCCAAATGCATACTATTAATTGAGGCGTGAAAAGGATCTTTGCTTTAATATACACCACTCAGCTCTGTGTTAAAAGTCTCAGGGAGACAGACATACATGCACTATGCCTTTCTGGATTTTCTGAAGTCCTGCTTTCCTCAGTGACTGAAGCTGAGACATGAAGGGCAAGAAGAATTGTGCTCTCCTTGTATAAAAATTGTGGGCCATTGACTGTGTTCAGAGGGAGGGATTCCCATAGAATATTAATTAACTTTAGGAGTCAGAAACCATGAGAAAGGTGCTGGCGGAGGGGAGCCCTGAGTCCCCTCTCATTCCCCAAGGAGCCAGGCTTCTAAGAAACTTTATTTCTCTTTCCTTCTGAGCCTTAGGGCAAGCCCTGAATAATGCCAGCCTACACTTCATTACCCAGGAAGCCCGTTTATCACTTAATCTGATCTGTATTGAACAACCAGAAGCAGGTTACAAAGCAGCAAAGCCAAGAATGAAAATGCAGCGCATGTTCTGATTACAGGAGTCCCTAATCCAAAGCTTAGAAACCGGGTCTAAAAATAGGCACCGGTTCTGTCTTTATACACCCCCACCCACCTCGCATTTCAGTGCCAGGTCAGGCGACCCTTGAACCAGATGGTAGACATTAAAGCTATGGCCCCTTGCTTCCATCTCATTATGGGTGGCAAGGCATTGGTTACACTCTACCCTTACTTAATGCCAATGATACTTTCTGGTTCCTGGAGTCTCTGTGATACAAGAATCCACCTCCCATGTCACCCAAGGCCAGAGGTTATGCTGTTTTTCACTAGGATGTGTTGCATCTGCTGCTTGTATGACTGTCCATTCTATCTACCCACAAACTCCAATCACCAAAAACCAAAAAAACCTAACATCCTTTTAGTACCAGATTGGGGCCGGGCATTGAGTTGAGTGGTTCACAAGCACTGTTTTGTTTGAGCCCTACTGAACCCGATCAAAGAATGGAGAGGAAATCCTCTGAGATGCGCAATGATCACTCCGTGCCTACATAGCTAGAATTCAGAAAGAGAGTCTTGCCAAACATAAGGCTTTCATATTCTCCTATCAGTATGACTTTTTGTAAAGTTTCAAAAATGAAGAAATACCCAAACAGCTAGGGTTCAGCTTATTTCAGCAAGTACTCCACGTGCACCTACCATGTTAAGAATTGGGCCCTTGGAACACCGTAAGACATGACTCCTTTCTCTTTGAGCCTTAATAGTGCATCCCTAAAGTGAAGAGCTTTTCCCTCAGGCATGCATTTGAAACTCAAACATATAATTTACTGAAAAGCGTGTAATTGGGAGCAGGCTGAGACTTCTCCACTGGACAGGGAAGACCATGTTCTCCAGGAGGATTCCTTGCAGAAGGTATATTTTCATCAGGATCACGAGTAACCGTAGGCTTCTTGTCAGCCTTCACAAATAAAATACATCTTGATCAAGCAGAGGAGAGTTGAGAATATCTTCTGGTGATGAGGGAAATCAAGAAGGAGAAGAAGATACTGTTGGAAAATTAAGTGAAGCAAATTATGGTTGACTTCTGATGACTGAGCAAGGAAATTATCTTACTCTGTTTCCAAAGGGCCCATCATACACATTATAATACCAAAATAAGGAAAACCTAGGGCACAGCATATGACGATTCAGATTTAGGAGAATAGGTTATTGGAATGGAGAGTCTGAGATGTGGAGAGTGGTGGGGGCAGAATATGGCAAGGATGGTGTTTTTCTTTTTAATACCAGTGCAGTTAACATACAGTATTACATTAGTCTCAGTGATTCACTCTTCAGCAATTCACGTTTCCATCCTCAGTGCTCAAGATCTGTGTACTCTTTTTTTTATTTTTGCTTTTTTTTAATTTCTTTTCAGCATAACAGTATTCATTGTTTTTGCACCACACCCAGTGCTCCATGCAATATGTGCCCCCCTTAATACCCACCAGATCTGTGTACTCTTTCATTCCATTCATCTATTTCACCCATTCCCCCCACGCACCTCTCCTCCGGTAACCATCAGTTTGTTCTCTGTAATGAAGACTCTGCTTTTTGGTTTGTCTCCACCCCCAACCCCCCACACTTTGTTCATTTGTTTCTTAAATTCGACATGTGAGTGAAATCACCTAGTATTTTCTTTCTCTGGTCTATTTCACTTAGCATTATACTCTTTAGATCCCTGCCTGTCGTTGCAAATGGCAAGATTTCATTCTTTTATTATTATTCTTTTATTATAACAGATTAATACTCCATTGTACCTATGTACCACACCTTCTTCGTCCATTCATTTAGTGATGGACACTTGCGCTGCTTCCACAACTTGGATATTGGAAATAACGATGCAATAAACATAGGGTCGTATGTATGTTTGTGAATCATTGTTTTTGTTTTCATCGGGGAAAATACCAGGTAGTGGAATTACTGGATCATACAGTAGTTCCGTTTTTTGAGTTTACAGGAACTGCCATACTCGTTACCACAGGGGCTTGGACCAGCTTACATTCCCTCCAACAAAATACGGGTATTCCTCTTATCCATCCTTGCAATGTTTGTTGGTTGTTTCTTTCTTTCTTTCTTTTTTAATTTTAGCCATTCTCACAGGTGTGAGGTGAGAGTGTGGCCTTGGTTTGCATCTCTCTGACATGAGTGATGTTGAACATATTTTCATATGTCTGTAGAACAATTGTATGTCTTCTTAGGAAAAAAATATCTGTTCATGTCTTCAGCTCCCCCCTTTTCAAAATGAATTATTTGGGTTTTTTTTTTTTTAGTATGTTGATTAGTATCCATCCTTTATATATTTTGGATACTAACACTTTATCAGATATGTCATTTGCAAATATCTTCTCCCCTTCCATTAGCTGTCTTTTAGTTTTCCTGGTTCTCTCCTCCACTGTGCCGAAGCTTTTTTTTTTTTTTTTTTATGTAGTCCCAGTAGTTTTTTACTTTTGCTTCCTTTGCCTCGGGTGACATATCTAGAAAAATATCGCTACAGCTGGTGTCAGACCAATTACTGCCTGTGCTCTCTTCAGGGATTTTTGGGATTTCAGGTCTCACATTTAGGTCCTTAATCCATTTGGAGTTTCTTTTTGCGTATGGTTTAAGAAAGTGGTCTGGTTTCATTCTTTTGCATGTTGCTGTCCAGTTTTTTCAACATCATTTGATGAAGAGACTATCATTTTCCCATTGCGTATTCTTTCTTCTTTTGTGGAAGATCAACTGCCTGAGGATTCGTGGGGGTTTTTTCTGGGCTCACTGTTCAGTTCCATTGATCTGTGTGTCTGTTTTTGTGCCCTGCCATGGTGTTTTGATTACTACAGCTTTGTAGTGTAGCTTGTAATCTGGGACTTGGATACCTCCAGTTTTGTTCTTTTTTAAGATTGCTTTGGCTGTCTGGGGTCTTGGGTGGTTCCCTACAAACTTTAGGATTATTTGTTCTCATTCTGTGAAAAATGTTGTTGGTATTTTTGATAGGGAATGGATTAAATCTGTAGATTGCTTTGGGTAGTGTGGATATTTTAACAATATCTATTGTTCCAATCTGTGAACATGGGTATCTTTCCATTTGTGTCAATTTCTTTCTTTAGTGTTTTCTGGTTTTAAGAGTTAGGGTTTTTCACCTCCTTGGTTAAGCTTATTCATAGGTATTTTATTTTTTGTAACTGGGATTATTAATTTCTCTTACTGCTGCTTCATTATTAGTATATAGAAATGTAATAGACTTCTGTATATTGATTTTTGTATCCTGTAACATTAGTGAATTTATCAATTCTAACGCTTTTGGGTGGAGTCTTTAAGGATTTTCTATCTATAGTTTCATGTCTACTGCAAAGAGTGGAAGTCTTACCTCCTTACCAATTTGGAGTCCTTTTCTTTTTGTTTGATTACTATGGCTAGGACTTCAGTACCATGTTGAATAAAAGTGTTGCAAGTGGACATCCTTAGATTGTTGGTGATATTAGGGGAAAATTTATCAGGTTTTTGTTGTTCTTATCATTGAGTATAATGTTACACTCAATGGTGGGTTTTTTATATATGGTCTTTATCATGTTAAGGTATGTTCTCTCCAAATCCACTATGTTGAGGGTTTTCATCACGAATAGGTGTAATTTGTCAAGTGTTTTTTTCTGAGTCTATTGAAGTCATCATATGGTTGTATTTTTGTCTCTAACTGTTGTGATGTACCATGTTTATTGACTTTCAAATATTGATTCACCCTTGCATCCCAGGGATAAATCCCACTTGATTGTGGTAAATGATTTTTTTAATTGCATTGTTGGATACAGTTTGCTAATATTTTGTTGAAGGTTTTTGCATCCATGTTCATCACAGATAGTGGCTTGCAGTTCTCTTTTTTTGTATTATCTACCTGGTTTTGGTATCAGGGTAATGTTGGCCTCAAAGAATTAATTTGGGAGTCTTGCTTCCTCTGCTGGTTTTTTTGTTTGTTTTGGTTTTTTTCTTTTTTTCTTTTTTCTTTTGGTATAGCTTAAGAATAAGTAGTATCTCTTCTTTAAGTATTTAAGTATTTAAGTATTTGGTAGAATACCATCTCATCCTGAATTTGTGTTTGTTGGGAGTTTGTGATTACTGATTAAATTTCATTGGTGGTAATGGGTCATCTTTCATTCATTATTTATTACTGTTGTGGGATATGATAGGTATTGGTTATTTCTATTTCTTCATTTCAGATTTCTTTTGAGTACCCCCCACCTTTTTTTTTAAATGAGCCTAATATTTATCAATTTTTTTCATCTTTTTAAAGAAGCAGTTGCTGGATTATAGATTTTTTTTGTTTCTTTTTGGTTATTTCTGCTCTCATCTTTATTATTTCCTTTGTTATGTTGGTTTTGAGTTTTAGTCTTCTTTTTCTAGCTCCTTCAGGTATAAGGTTATGTTATTTGAGAGTTTTCTTCTTGAGGTTGGCCTGTATTGCCATAAACTTCCCTCTTAAATCAGCTTTGGCTGCATACCAAAGATTTTTGGACCATTGTGTTTTCATTTTCATTTGTCTCCATGTACCTTTTTTTTTTTTTTTAACTCCTCTTGGATTTCTCTTGACCCATTCTTTGTTTAGTACCATGTTATTTAAACTCCATGAATTTGTGTTCTTTACAGAATTTTTCTTGTGGTTGATTTCTAATTTCATAACCTTGTGGTCAGAAAAGATGCATGGTAGGATTTCAGTCATTTTGAATTTGTTGAGACAGTTTGGTGGCCTGGTATGTGATCTGTTCTGGTTAAAGTTCCAGGTGCACCTTGGAAAGAGTATGTATTGTGCTATTTTAGGATGGAAAGTTCTGAATACATCTGTAAAAGCCATCTGGTCCAGCAAGTCATTCAAAGCCACTGTTTCCTTATTGAATTTTCTGCTTGGATGATCTGTCCATTGATATAAGTGGGGTATTCAAGTCTGTTCATTGATGTAAGTGGGGAATTCAAGTCCCCTACTATTACTGTATTATTACTGATTATTTCCTTTATGTTTGTTATTAGCTGCTTTATGTATTTGGTGCTCCCATGTCAGGTACATAACCTTTTACAGTTGTCATATCTTACTGGATTATTCCCCTTGTGATTATATAATGTTTTCCTTTGTCTCTTATTAAAGCCTTTGTTGTAAAATCTGTTTTGTCCAATGTATTACTAACCCAGATTTCTGTTCACTTCCATTTGTATAATGAATGTTTATCCTCCCTTCACTTTGAATATGCATGTCTTTAAGTCTAAAATGAGTATCTTGTATACATATAAATGAGTTTACTTTTTTTTTTTTAATCAATTCTGTGACCCTATATCTCTTGGAGCATTTAGTCCATTTACATTTAAGGTAATTATTGGTGTAAATTATTGCCACTTTTTAACTTGTTTTATTGTATTTTTAACTTGTTTTTGTAGTTCTTCTCTGCTTCAGCTCTTGATCTTTCCTCTCCCAGTTAGTTGGCTTTCCTCTAAGTGGCCTTGGGTTCACTGCTTTATTTTCATTTTTTGCTATTACTGGTTTTTGATTTGTGGTTACTGTTAGGTTTTTATATAACATGTCATGCATACAGCAATCTGTATTAAGTTGATGATCACTTAAGTTTGAACCCATGGCTTACTCTTCCCCCCATCATTTTAAAGTATATGGTGGCATACTTTACATTCATTTATTTTATCAATCCCTTGAGTGATTTTTGTAGATATACTTATTTTTAGTGTTTATGTGTTCCTTCTTTTTTTCTGCTTATAGTCTTTCTTTTCTGCTCAGTAGATCCCTTTTAACATTCTTGTAGGGCTAGTTTAGTGCTCATAAATTCCTTTAGCTTGTGTTTATCCAGGAAACTCTTTATCTCTCTTTGTGTTCTGAATGATAGCTTTGCTCTATACGGAGTATTCTTGAATGCAGGTTTGTTTGTTTGTTTGTTTTTCCTTTTGGTGCTTTGAATATATCATGCCACCCTTTCTCTCCTGCAGATTTTCTGTTGAAGTATCAGCTATTAGCCTTACATGGTTTCCTTTGAATGTAATAGCTTTCCTTTGTCTTGGTGCTTTAAAAATTCTCTTTATCTCTACTTTTTAGCCATTTTAATTACTATATGTTTTGGTTTGATTTTTGTTGAGGGCTCTCTGTGACTACTGGATCTGGGCTTTTCTTTCCTTCCTCAGATTAGGGAAGTTTTAAGTTACTATTTATTTTTTTCCAAATAAATTTGCTGTCCCCTTTTCTCGATCTTGTCCTTCTGGGATCCCTATAATGCAAATGTTACTGTGCTTGATGGTGTTACTGAATTCCCTATTTTCATTTTTACTCTCTCCCCACCCCTCCTGTTCAGCTTGATTGCTTAGCATTACTCTGTCCTCTGGGTTTTTGATAAAAACTTCTGCTTCCTCTAGTCTACTTTGTTTATTCTATCTTGCATATTTTTAATGTCAGTTATTGAGTTCTTCATCTCTGATTGGTTTTTTCCTATATTTTCTCTCCTTGTTAAGGGTCTCACTGATGCCCTCCATTTTTCTCTCAAACCTAGTGAATACCTTTATAACCATTAAGTTCTCTAGCAGGCATATTAGCTTATCTTGATTTCATTTAACTCTCTTGCTATGACTTTATGCTGATCATTCATTAGGGACATACTCCCCTCTGTCCTCAGTTCTCTTAAGTCTGTATTTCTTTGAGTTAGGAGAGTCACCTATGTCTCCTGCTTTTGAAAGTAATGACCTTATGAAGAAGAGGTTCTGTAGTGGTCTGTTGTGCAGTGTCCCCTGTTCGTTAGAACCTGGCACTTTAGGGGTGTCTCCTATGTGTGTCTTGTGCACCCTATTGTTGTGGCTGTACTGCTCTTGCCTTCAGTCGCATTGTCTGCGATGGTTCTTTTTGCCTGCTACAGATATGGTTTGGTCCCTGTGGGTTAGTGGGCCAGTTTGGGGCCACCTTTGGTTTAAGTTGAGTCAGATCATATGTTTACCAGAGATGTAGTAGCACCAGGGCACTTCTGGGGAGAGCCTGCAGTCCGATCTAGTGTTTCCCTCCAGCCCACTGCCAGTTAAGCAGTCAGACTGCTGGCTGTGGTTATCTTCCCTTCTCTGTGGGGCATAACAGCCTGGGGCATAACACCCTGGACTGGTGCTGGCACCTTTCAGGGCTGCCTGCATGCTGCCAGGCTGTGGCCCTTCTTAGGTTGGGTTCAGGTCAAGGGTGTATAAGGGGAGACAGGTGTGCAGGAGAACATGACAGGCAGGGCAGTTGTTGGCAAGTTAGGAAATGAGTGTTGGTTGGTTGTCACAGGTGTCCCTGTGCCTAGACTGGGGATGGGGGGCAGAAATGATGCTTGATAGCGCCTTTGTTCCCAGAGAAGTCTCCCAAAGATCCCCGCCCGTCCTGTACACTTTGAGACCAGTAAACAAATCTCCTTCTCATGTACCTTATGTGTTTTTCAAACTGCTGCTTCTATGCTGTGTCCCCCCCCACAGGGCTGCTTGTCAGTCTACCTCTGAAAGGGCAGGTATTCATTTTCCATTTGCTCTGTGATTTCTCAGAGCCATGCCTATGTCCTTTTTAAAGTTTCAGGTGTTAACCCCTGATGATTGTAAGAACTCTTAAATTTGGCCCCTCTGGTTTCAAAGCCAGAAGTTATGGGGATTCATCTTCTCCATGTGGGTTCTCTGTGCCTAGGGTGCTTGGAGTGAGGGTCTGTGTTTATCTCCTCTCTGTGCTAGTGGCATCCATCCTTTCCATTGACAGTCCCTCTGTCTAGCTCCCAACCATATCTCTGTCCTTTCTGCCCTCTTGCATGTGGTCTTTTCTCTGTCGTTATCTGTGAAGAGTCTGTACTACCAGTCTTTGGCTCATTTTCTGGGTTACTTACACTGATGTGAGTGTTACATTGTTTTATCTGGGGGATGAAGTGAGCCGAGGATCCTACTACTACACCATCTTCCTTGGAGTTCACTCTGATGGTGTTTCTGAAACTTTATGGGGGATCAGAATCACCTAAAGGGTTTGTTAAAATTTCTGGGCCAAGAATTTGTATTTTTAACAAGTTGCTATGTGAGGGATGCTGCTGAGCCAGGGACCCCACTTTGACAACCACTGCTCTAATCCCTGCAGTCCTAAGTCAGAGTAAAACTGAAGCTGCATTGGAGTTGGCATCTGATGAAAACTAATGAGCAGAGAGGAGAAGCAAATACTGTTGGTGGTCGTGAGCCTTGGTGATGAGTATGAAAGTAAGGATGTAATTGAAAGTGCTTTGCTCACTGTATGCCAGACAGTGTTCTAGCTCTTTCTCTGCCCTTTATCACATTCAGTTTTCACAATAACTCTTTAGGTTTGAACCATCAATTCTCTACTCAAATCAAGAAAGTATTCAAAATTCAAGCTCCTTGGATTTAGGTGGCTGAGTTTGGGTTTGATCTTGGGTTTGTCTGTCTCTTTACCCCCAATCTCTGAACAGTTAACCTTTGCCCTCTTGGTAGCCCAGATGCTATTGAGACATACCATGATGCACAGTAACAAGTCAGGGGGTGGGGGGGAAGGCCTATCCCTTCGAAAGTTGAAGAATCCACAGCCTTTCTTTAACCAGCTTTTTGAAAAAGAGGTTCAAACACAATAGGATATCATTATTAGGCTCTCACCCCCTCTAAAGTAACTGAATGGGGTAAGTGTAGGGAGGTGCGGATGTCACACATTGACATCTGTCAATGATACCTCATAAAGGAATTTGTATTTTTAGGAACCTCCAATTGCTAACTTTAAAAGAAATTAAAGTCTAAATAAGGGTCTAATATTATAGTTTGAATGTTCCTGCAAACCCACTGAGATAAGCTTGGAATGAGGAAGTCTGCTCCACACACCCGCTGTTGTAATTTGACAATTAATGCTTAATCATAGGTTGAAGAAGGAAGATGTGAAGTAAAACCAGTGATGACAAGCAAGGAATGGAAAAGCGTTGACTTTGCAGTCAAACATGATTCCAGTGTAGGTTCCGTTAACAACTATCTACTTGAACATAAACAGGTTCCTTGACTAATCAATTTTATTTACTTACTGATTAAAAGGAAACTAATACTCAGTAGGGAGCTAAAACTCACTTGATACAGAAAAAAATATATATCCATATTACATTACATTTTTCTGTTGATACAGAAAAAAATATATCCATATTACATTATTCTTATATTTACTATGATATCAACATAAATTTACTATATATCATATATAATTGTATTATAATGGAGTATGTACACAGTTAAACAGTATAAATATATCCTGTATGTTTTTAACAATGGTAATAATGCTAGAAGCCTCATCATTTGTTCTTTGCATTGCACTATTCTGAGCATGATGATTAAGAGCCACTAATTTGTTAGAACCTTTTCTCTCAGCTTTGTTTACTTGTTTAGCAAAAACAAAAGGAACGACTCTAATGCACTGTAAAAAAAAAAAAAAAGTTCCATTTGAGCTTTTTTGCGCCTTTTTTTTTTTTTTTTCTTTTTGCTGGCTTTTAAATAAGGCTTGTCATTAGATCGCATGTTAGGCACAATATCCAAATCTCTTTGCCGGTTCATATTTGAGTATCTCTGGATATAAAAATACCCACACTGAGCCAGCATTTGATTTCCTGCTGAACGGTTTTTCACATTTCCAATATAATTATGTAGCAGTTACAAAGAAACAAAAACTGAACTGCAAAGAATACCATAGAAACCCACACTTGTTTATTTAAGAAAGGATATAAAAAGCATCTAAAACAGAAACTGATGTGTCAGGTGACTTCTCAGGGAAACTGATGACTAAAATAAATCTGAACATATCTGGATATTTATCAGTAGTGATTAGTTAGACATGGTTTTAAAAGGCGGTTAGATATTCCACAGATGACTTCTGGGATATAAATAGGAGACCTCCGTGAATAGGGGAAATGCTGAATTAAATATTTATTTTGTCTTTTTTTTTTTTTTTTTTTCTCTCATGGTGTCCATCTTAAAGAGGTTTAAAGTCTAAAAACATAATGCCTAAGTGTATCAAATAGTTGTTGATTGAACACACAAAACATTAGTGAGTCAAACACGTTTTGGCCTAACACTGCGAGGCACTGTGGTCCCAGGTTGTTGAAGCCCTAGTTGACATCCAAGAGGTGGCGCTCCTCTAGTTTGGAGACAGTTCTTGGATTACAGTCAAGTCATCTATTGGAAAGAAACAGGAAGCATCCAAAGAACACATAATGAGGAAGAAATGAGTTCTATATGATCCTTTCTTTCCCCAGTGCCCTTCCCCTTGAAGCTCAGTGTGACTGGGACAAGTGAAGGAAAAAAGCAAGGAGGTTACAGGCAAAGGAATTGGCATGAATCCATCCAGGATGTTATGGGAATTTGAGGATACGAAGGAGGGTTTGTTGATCTTGGCCTTTTTAAGTTGTGGTTATGGTGGCCTCCATTGTAGGCGCATCTTATTTCCACTTCATCTTTCTGTTGTACTTTAGAAGGCCAACAGGAACATATAAATGAATGCCCAAAGTACATTTTTTGGCTGCAGAAAGGCTGGAGGTGCTTACTGGTTTTTGTGTGTTTTTTTTTGTTTTGTTTTTTGGGGGGGTTTTTGGACATCATAAGAATTAGGATTTAGGAAAGTTGCACAGATGCCAAGAAAGCAGTGGGTAGTGTACCAACTCTATTATGATCTCTGTTGACTTCATGTGTAGATCTGCAAGATTGAATGATATGTGATGGTGACAAGGAGATAAACTAGCATTTGAGATACTACCCAATCCCAAGCAGAATGCTACTCCTGGTGTGTAAACCCTTGTTTCATTACTCTTCATTACAATGTTGAGATGGATGTCTCCTGAACATTGTTTCAGAAATGGGCGAAGGGAGGTCTAGAGAAGTCATGAATGTATATAAGGTCATCCACCAGACTTTATGGCAAAATCGGAACTCTTCATGTTACTAATGAAGTGTGGCCTATGGTCAAATATCCTTTGAAAAATATTAATCGTAGCACAAATCCTCAAATACATCAATGATGGCAGGCCTTGTACTAGATATTATACATAGAGGAACAAAAAGCCAGGGGAAATGAACTGCTTACAGCCTATGTGAGAAGAAAGACATAAAAACAAATGATAGTCTTAGGATAGTGCATTTATTTTATTAAGTGTATTTTTAGCATGAAATCTGGCTCCCTGTCATCTTTACTTGATCTCTTTAAGGTTCACATACAAGAATTACTGTATCTGCAGTAGGAACAACTATTTTTTTTCTTTTTAATATTTTTTTTTATAAACATATAATGTATTTTTATCCCCAGGTTTACACACTTCACAGCACTAACCATAGCACATACCCTCCCCAATGTCCATTACCCCACCCCCCTCTCCCGACCCTCCTCCTCCCACCAACCCTGTTTGTTTTGTGAGATTAAGAGTCACTTATGGTTTGTCTCCCTCCCAATCCCATCTTGTTTCTTTTTTTCTTTCCCTACCCCCCAACTCCCCATGTTGCATCTCCACTTCCTCATATCAGGGAGATCATATGATAGTTGTCTTTCTCCGATTGACTTATTTCACTAAGCATGATACCCTCTAGTTCCATCCACGTCGGGAACAATTATTTTTTTAAGATTTTATTTATTAATTTGACAGACAGAGATCACAAGTAGGCAGAGAAGCAGGCATAGAGAGAGGGGGAAGCAGGCTCCCCACTGAGCAGAGATCCCCCCTGAAGCGGGGCTCGACCCCAGGACCTGGGATCACGACCTGAGCCAAAGACAGAGGCTTTAACCCACTAAGCCACCCAGGCGCCCCCGGAATAACTACTTTAAAGGGCAGGATAAAACCAGTTGGGGAATATAGGTTCAATTATTGGGCCCAGTGTAACTGTAACACTGAATTTCAGAGTTCTCTGTAGTATGTGGGTGAAATCAGGCAGTTATTAAGTTCTCTTTCATCTCTGGTAGATGTATCTTTGGTGGCCACAATGTAGCATGATAATGAAGAGTACAGGTCTGGGGACAGAAGGATATGAGAAAGTAAATCAATCACAAAACTTTTAAGTCATGTGCTGTTTAGCAAAGTACTCATCTTGTCTGAGCCTCAATTTCATCACTTGTATGTGGATAATAATGTGTTTCTATATGATTGTACAATGCACCTACCATAGTGCCTAGTCTTAAATAATGGAATGGTTGAAATAAATGGGGGACGATTCAGGCAGCAAAAATCTCTTATCCTTCAAGGCAGCATGGTGAAGTCCGGAGAGTAAAGTGAAGCCCAGAGAGACTTAAAGTCTCTGGGGAATTTTTAAGAGGCTCAGTAGGTCAACATATGTTTATGATAGTAAGATACTATTTGCCTGACTGAAGAGTGGAGTTTTTTTAGTGGCCGTGTGTCCTATATCGATACCATTGTTCAACAGCTAATGAAATATATTTGTGTATCACTGTGTTTTGAAGATAAAAGTAGTTGTAAGTTCTAATTGGTAAATATTGACAGAGAACCTGGTAACATTCATTTTTAAAAATAGAAGCTTTTTTGGTTTCCTCAATAATTTTTTAGTACACAGAGGCCCTGAGACCAAATTGTTTAAGAACTGTCGCTTTAGGAAGGCATTTATTTTCTCAATTGGTGTGACATGTACTAACAATAAAGATTGTTACTATCTGTTGGATATCATGTTGATAAATTTATCACCTGCAAAAAGGAGGTTGGATATTGAAAGGAGAATTCTGGGTATATATAGCAAGAACTCAATAAATGCTAGTCACTGTTAAGAGGAAAATGGAAAAATCAAGGTAGTCCTGATGGAAATAGTTTAACAGTATAATGTACATCTGTATGTTCTCACCAAATAAGGATGCCTTCTCGCGAGGCAGAATTGTTTCAGGCCAGATGAAAACTTGAGTGCTTCTAAATCTCTGGTATTGCTGTTTCATAGAACTACATGAGCAGGCCTGGAGAATTACAAGGGGCGTAGACCTAGAGCCTGTGATACGCCTCCTGTTAGGCCAGAGAGAGATTCCCTAGTCTCAGGAGCAAGACTGAGTGTTCTTGCAGGGATCAGCCCTGTCTTTGGTAACAGACACGCTACCAGAGCATTCGGCCACCAGGATTAAATCACATACCTACCACAGGGCTCTCCATGTTTTTTAAGCCCCTCTTTTTTTTTTCTGATTATTTTGTTCAATTTTAGAAACAGCTGCTGTAAAATATGCTGACTCAGATCATCAGTATCATAACTGCCCTCCCATCATTTCATGACATTTCCTCAGGGCTTGACCCCAGCGTTTTGAGTAGAGTTCCTCGGCGACTTTACAAAACTTGCCTCTGGGGTCGTGAGTCACATTACCAACATTGTGTAAAGGAGAGCAGATAGACAGATGTTTTATGTCTCTAAGCTTTCAGGACTTCCCGACCAGTGCCCAGGACAGCCGGACTTTGAAGCTACATTTGTCTGATTACATAACAGCTGCCTTACCTGCGCTACACCGTAAGACCTCGGGCAGACATTTTATTTTTGGTTGTAAATGAACATACTAGCTTTCTTGTGAAGCAAGCCGTCTCCTAAGAGTTTGGGTACTGTGTGTCTGTGTGGAAGCAACATTCACTTCCAGGAATGTGGTGCTCATACACTAAAGTTTCTGTTTCTGCAAAGGTGAGGACAAAACCCTAAGTCTCCGTGAACCTAGCAAAGTGAATGACACTTTGGAAACCTTAGTCAAAAAACTGAAGGCTTTGCCGGATAAAGATAACTTTGGCTTCCAGGTGTCATTTCTGCTAGTAATAGGAATTCCTGACAGTACTGTAATATATTTCATAAATGGATACTTTATTCTTTACTACATTGAAAAATTGAAAGAAAGGTAAATAGGCCAGGGCTGATGATACCATCCTGTGTTTTAGGTGATACAGGTGAAGGTCAGAAAGCTTAGGTTGTTCCCTCAAGATCAGTAAGCAAGACCATGCACATTCAGCAATCCTAAGACTTTTCATGAATTCATAATTAGAGAGTGTTCCACTAATACTCATTTTCAAGATACTCACCAGATCAATTCTAGTAATACAATGTACGACAGTGGTAACAATACTAGCATCCGTCCATTACACAGTGTATTACCATCAAGTTTGTGGAGTAGTTGTTTTAGCTAGGAACTGTACGAATAATTTCATAGTCACTTAATGGATCATGTAGTCATCATCTTGGTGAATACCTTCAACAGTGTCAGCATTTCAGAAGGAATAGAATTCTGAATGTGCAGGCCTCCATGCTTCACAAGGGAAGCAGATGCCTGCTGGCTCGCTCCTTACAGAGCGCCCATCCTCTCCTCTTTTTCTGCAGACTGGCTTCTCCAAGGTACACAAATGCATTTCTGGAGTTGTGTATGCTTTGCAGTTCAAAGGGATGGTCCTTACTCGACCTGAGGCTCCTCTTCATAAGTAACTCACACAGACAAATAATTAACTATTGTAGTTCAGTTTCTTTACCTATATTATCAAGATATGAGACTGGGAAGTAAATAGGCTATATTATCTTCAATTTATAAAATCAAACCACAGAGAAGTGATTTCTTCAAGATCACTAAGTTGGCAGCTTAGGTACATAACATGTCCACCACGTCTGTCTATATCAAGACTATTTCCAAGTCAAGATCACATGGACTCCTTGTAGATTTCAGGATTTATTCTGGATATGTTCTGGATATATAGTGTATCCTTTCTGTCATTGTGTAGAACCAGCCTGCAGTTTCTCCAGGAAATACACCTAATTTTTTTTTTTAAAACAGGTTTGTTTTTTACAACACAGGTCTGTTGTAGAAATAGTGTCATGAAAGTTGTGAATTTCAGATCATATTTTAAAACAATAAAGTTACTTCCTTTCATTATGGTTAAAGCCTAGAAGGCAAAAAACAGTAGAACACTCTTGGATTAATCTTGCATTTTTAAACAATTTTATGCCTATAATTATGTGATGCCAAAACATCTGGAAGGAAAAGTGAACAATTAACTGGCATTTTCCCCATACGTAGCCAAGCAACAGATGTGGGGGAAAGGCTGCATGAGTATCTCAACTAATTCAATGAATTTGAGGAGAACTATACCCTAATTGTCCATTTAGTTAAGTTGCTAGAATCATGGATCTAATCACCGTAATCTCATGTGAGGGTTAGATGCCAAATAGTGTGTCAGCCCGCAGCATTGGAAGATCCTACCTTTTTCGGTTTCCCAATTCTCAGTTGTGTTCATTTTCTTTTGAGAATCAGTTTCTCAGGTGTTTTTGAGATTTAGAGATGTGATTGAAGCCCTTAAACTGCAACTTCTTTAGAAATGACATTATTGCTACATTCTCACATCTGCCTTATTCACAAAGCTTGAAGGGTTATGGTTCTACAGCAAATTTTATTTGAAGAATCTAATAGAATAATGGTGATTTGTTAACTTATCCAGCTTATAAATCTTAACAAATATTGCATTAATCATCGAAACTCATTAATCCTTACAGCTTTATCTCTGAGGTATGTAAAGAGTGAGGAATAATGAGACTCAATTTTCAAGTGTAGAAAACAAAATAAAGTGACACAGAAAATAATTTTCACAAGACAGCAGCAAGAACCTTGTCCAGACTACTCCATGTTGGTCATTGCTGTGTCGTTTTGAAGATACTACAAATATTAGCTATTTCACATTTAAATTAAGTTTTTATCATGTGTATGCATCTTTAGATCTGTACCTATGTTTTATACATGAAGGTGGAAGAGAGAAGGGAATAGTTTTTATACATTAAAAGGAGCATGGGAGAACTGAAGATGGATTTAGCCCATATCTGTCTATATCATGCCACCCATTACCCTCACCCCAAATGGGTCAGGTTCCTCTTCTTTCTCCCCCAATAGTTCATGAAACAACAGACCACGAGGACAGAGAATCTCTGGTATATCTTTGGTATTGAGACCATATGAAACAGACAGCAACATTAATTTTCTTTTATGAACATGTATAATAGTTACTATGCTGCATCAGTAATTGGACGTGAATGGTCAGCGATTCACGTAGGTGGTAGTAATTAGTCTTGGGTTTCCAAGGAGAAGCACATTTGGAGCCCTCTGTGGGAAAAAGAGAAGTACTGAAGTTGGGTCGCGGTCTGATCTGAGTCTAAATCTCCTTGCTTTCTCGAAGAATTCCACCTCCTTGTACTACCTTTTCTCACTTCGGTCCTCAAAGAAAGGAATTCCCGGCAGATAGGCTTTTGTCTGAATTCTGTCAGCCGCCTTCTAGCTATGTGACTCCGAAAAAGTCACCCCATGGTGCTGAGTTTCAGTTCCTTCTTTGTGTAACGTGAACATTAATATCCATGTCATAGGTATGTTGTGTGACCTATAGTAGAAGAGCCACCTGCTGAGCCCCCAGCCCCATGCCTGGCCCGTTAAAGCTGACAATTAAATTCATTTGATGATTACGTATTCATTGCTATTTAGTATATTCAGTTAGTCACCATCTAGTACATCATTAGCTTTTGATGTAGTGTTCAATGATTTGATAGTTGCATGTAACACCCAGTGGTTCTTACGTATTCCTCATGTAATCTCCAGAGGCTACCGAGAACTAGAACATGATGTTCAATAGTAGTTGCTATTATTAGCAATTAATGAAGGTCTGTCTTGGTCTATTAGCTATTGGTTTTGTTCTTACAGATGTAAACTTATTTTTATTTCACTTCTGAGGATTCCTCAAAACACACAGAATCCTAATCTATTCTCTAACAGCTTTGAAGCATTTTCCAGCCATGCCTCCCTACTTTTTCAGCAAAAGGATTAAAAGCAAACCACCCCCACCCCTTCCCTGGAAATCCCCAAACCGTTTACTCAATGCGAATTTTGCTATTTTCTTGAGGTTAAACCCTAGACATAAAAATGGTAAATGATTTTTTCCGCTGTCAGTTGTGCATTCAGATAACACTTGGTGCTGCCTGTACTCTCCCACAGAATTGAAGTGGGGAAGATAAGTATACAGGAAATCCAGTCAGAGACTATCAGACATTTCCCTTTCAACTCGAGCTCCCAACAGTATTATTTTACAGCTAATGTGCACTCTGTCGACTTGGAGTCTGTGCCCTGTGATGCTCCTGGGAAAATCGATGGGAGGCCTTGGGGAGGAAGAGGAGAACATGCAGACACTCTACCGTCCTTAGGCCCGAGCATCCTGGGTGGTAGAGCTGAAGTTCCTATTACGAGCTTACTCTTCAGACAGTAATACAATCAGAGCTGCCTGAGTGAATGCTGATAGCTATTCTGACCCTGGCTTGAGGCTGTGCAGTTCATGACATTCCCTGTTGTAAGCGGTCAGAAATCAGAATTGGCCCCCAGGGCCTAGCGCGGGGAGAAAGCCTGGACAGCGTAGCACACTGCCTAAGCATGTGGGCTCAGGAGGGATCCAGACCAGAGGGATCTCTCCTGTGGTCCTTTTATGTCCAGGGCAAGCTCAAATCCTAGGTGGGCTGATTAGGAGATGTGTAATTGAGGACAACTTGTTGAATATTCCTGCCTTGGCAGGAAGATGGTGTGCCCAACTGTTCTCACTCTCCCAGAAACAGAGCTGCGTTTTTGATGGAACACATGTAACAGTTGAGCAAAGGATCTCAGGCACTGCTTCTTGAGCTTTAATGTGTCTATCAATTACAGGGACATCTGGTCACCATGCAGATTTGGATTCTCTACGTCTGTAGTGCAGATTCTGCATTTCTTCTAAGCCTCCAGGTGACGCTGATGTTGCTGGTCAGTGGACTCGTACTCTGAGTAGCAAGGCTCTATTCAGAGTATGTTTAACAGTTATCACAAAGCCCTAAGTTAGTTGTTTCTCAAAGTTCAGCTTGTATTACATGCACCTGGAGAGTTGAAGGAACTGCAGATTGCTGGGCCCCACACTCAGAGTCTCTGATTAGTTGGGTGTGAATTGGCAGGCTTAGAACTGGCATTTTTTGCAAGTCTCCAAGTGATACTCCTACTGTAGTGTAGACCATACACTGAAAACCACTGACGTACAGCAGTCCCTCCCGTATGTGAAAACTTATAATAACAGTTGTGAAAATAATCTTTTCTCAGTCTTAGAGGAGGATCATCAGGAAGTTGGGTTTGTTTACATTTTTATGTTAATTATATATTGCCATGCAATTGCAAGGAAAAATATGATGAGGTCCTATGTATGCTTTGTACAACGTCTTCTAATGGTAACGTCTAGAACTGTAGTATGATAGCACAACCATGATATTCACTGATACGGTCTACCCGCCTCAGATATCCCCAGAGTTACCTCTGCTGGGTGCATGTGTGGGTCTGGAATCCGATGAGTTTTAACTTATGTGTCCATTCATGTATACGCCACCATGGTCAAGACATAGGACGGTTTAATCACACCCAAAAGGATTTCTGATTGTACTTTGATAACCAAAGCACGTCCCTCCCAAGCCTGAATTCCTGGCAATCAGGAATCTGCTCTCCAGTTCTATAGTTCTGTCATTTCAGGAGTGTTAGGTAAATTGAATCACACAGTATATAACCACAAGGAAATTTAATTTAAAGCTTACGAGGGCCTGGGTCTCACCACTATATTCTGTATTACAGTACAAGAACCATTAATCCATATTTTCTAAGCTTTCCAAATGAGCCCAATATTCAGAGTTTATAATTTCTCTCCCCAATAAATGAGGCCTTTAATCTGAGGGGTTGTTGACAACTGAGAGGCACATACAGATCTATTCCCCTTTTCCGTGGCCAAAGACACATAGGTGACAGAACTGTTGAATATTGAAGCCTTTTAAAATTAGAAATCTTGCTGGAAATGCATTTTGACCCTTCCTTAAACCATCAGTTTGTTATAACTAAATCATCTGTGGGCACTTGGGCTGTTCCCATAATTTGGCTATTGTAAATAATGCTGCCGTAAACATCGGGGTGGATGTGTCCCTTTGAATTTTTTGTGCCAATACTGCACAGTGCAATTACTGGATTATAGGGTAGCTCTATTAACGTTTCTGAGGAACCTCCACACACTTTTCCACCGTGGCTGTACCCGTTTGCATTACTACCAACAGGGCAAGGGGTTCCTTTTTCTCTACATCTTCACCAACACTTACTATTTATTTTTGTTTATTTTAGCCATTCTGATAGGTGTGGGGTGGTATAATGGTGGTTTTCATTTGCATTTCCCTGATTTTCATTTGTGGGTTCTTTGGTGTTAAATTGTTTAAGTTCTATGTTTTGGATATACTTATATACATATTTATGTATTATTTTATTAAATATCATTTGCCTGTAACTTCTCCCACTATGTAGGTTGTGTTTTAGTTTTGTTGACTGTCACCTTTGCTGTGCAGATGCTTTTTATTTTGATGTCATCCCAAAAGTTTATTTTTGCTTTGGTTTCCCTTACTTTGGGGGACATAGCTAGAAAAATGCCGCGACAGCTGATGTCAGAGGAAGTACTAGCTGTGCTCTCTTCTGGGATCTTTAGGATTTCAGGTCTCACATTTAGGACCTTAATCCATTTGGAGTTTCTTTTTGTGGATGGTTTAAGAACGTGGTCCTGATTCATTCTTTTGCATGTCGCTGTCCAGTTTTTTCAACATCATTTGTTGAAGAGACTGCCATTTTCCCATTGCCTATTCTTACCTCTTCTGTGGAAGATGAATTGACTGTGGATTCGTGGGTTGTTTTTTTTTTTTTTCTGGGCTCACTATCTAGGTGTCTGTTTTTGTGCCAGTACCGCGGTGTTTGGATTACTACAGCTTTGTAGTGTAGTTTGGAATCTGGGACTGGGACACCGCCAGTTGTTTTTAAAGATAGCTTTGGCTATTTGGGGTCTTGGGTGGTTCCCTACAAACTTTAGGATTATTTGTTCTCATTCTGTGAAAAACGCTGTGTATTAAATCTGTAGATTGCTTTGCTTAGTACGGATAATTTAACAGCAGTTGTTGATCTAAACAATGAACATGGATATCTCCATTTGTTTGTGCCATGTTCAATTTCTTCAGTGGTTTCTAGTTTTCAGAGTTCAGAGCTTTCATCTCTTTGATGATGAGGTTTATTCCTAGATATTTTACTTTTGTGTGATTATAAATGGGAGTGTTTTCCTAAGGTCTATTTCTGCCATTTCAGGGTTAGTGCATAGGAATGCTATGGATTTTGTACATTTTTTTTTTTTCACCCCATCCTGGGAGCTTAATGAATTCATTTGTTCTAGTTTTTTTGGTGCTGTTTAGAAATCACTATATGGTGTTCTGTCACATGTAATAAGTCTTCCGTCTCCCTTTGATGCCCTTTTTGTTGTGTGATTGCTGTAGCTAGGACTTCTAGTTCTATGTTGAATGAAATTGGTCAGAGTGAAATTTTTGTCTTGCTCTTGGCCCCAGGGGAAAAAGCTCTGTTTTCCCCCATTAAGGATGATGTTAGATGTGGATTTTATATATATGGACTTTATTATTTTGAGGTCTATTCTCTCTAAACCTACTTTGCTCAAGGTTTTTTTAATCATGAATGCATGTTTAGTGAAATGCTTTCTCTGCATCTATAGAAGTGATCATACAGTTTTATCCTCTTATTGATGTGATATATCACATTGATGGATTTGCAAATACTGAGCCACTCTAACATCTTGAGAATAACTTCTACTTGACTGTGGGGAAGAATTTTTTTTAAATATATTGCTGGGTTCGCTCTGATAGATTAAAAAATCTTAAGCAAAATACTAATGCTTCAGAGATATTAGCATGTAGGAATTTTTTTAGTAGTGTCTTTATCTAATTTTGTTATCAAGGTAATGCTGGCCTCATAGAATGAATTTGGAAATTTTCCTTCCTTTTCTCTTTTGTGGGATAATTTGAGAATAGGTATTAACTCTTCTGTAAATGTTTAATAGAAATCACCTGGGAAGCCATTTAGGTTAGGAATTTTCTATTAATGATTCAATGTCATTGATGGCACTTTGTTCAAATTTTCTGTTACCACCTGCTTCAGTTTTGGTAGTTTATTTCTAGGAATGTATATGTTTTTTAGAGAGTCTCTGATTTATGCATATAATTTTCATATTTTCTTATCCTTTCTCTTTCTGTGGCAGTGGTGGTTGTTTCTCCGCTCTCATTTCTGATTTTGTTAGTCTTATTTTCTTTTTAATGAGTTTGACTAAAGTTGATCAATTTTGCTGATCTTTACAAAGAATCAGCTCCTGGTTTTATTTCTGCTTCTGCTGATTTTGGGTTTTCCTTTGTTTTTTTTTTTTTTTTTCCCCTAGCTCCCATAGGTGTAAGGTTAGGTTGTGTGGCATTTTTCTTGCTGTAAACCTCCCTCTTAGAAAGCTGTTCCTGTGTCCTGAAGGATTTGGATCATTGTATGTATGTCCGTTTTCATATATTTTTTTATTTCCTCTTTAATTTCTTGGTTGATTTATTCATTGTTTAGTAGCATGTTATTTAACTCCCATGTCTTTGTGCATTTCCAGATTTTCTTGTGGTTAATTTCTAGCATAATAGTGTTGTGATTTGAAAAGATATGTGGAAGCTTGTTTTGTGATCTAATCTGGAGAATGTTGCAGGTGCTTGTGGAAGGAATGTGTGTTCTGCTATGAGGATACAAAGTTCTGAATATATTTGTCAGATCCATCAGGTCCCATTTGTTATTCAAAGCCCCTGTTACCTTGTTGATTTTCTGTTTGTATCATGTGTCCATTCAGTGAGGGTGTGAAATCGACGTTCCCTACTATTGCATTACTATTGATTACTTTGTTATTAGCTGCTTTGTGTAGTTGGGAGCTCCCATATTGGTTGCATAAGTATTCACAATTGTTTATAAAACATTGATTTTATTTAGAGAAAGAAGCATGAGTAAATTGTAAATTTGCAATTTGAGCCTAGAAAGTTTCCTTTCCTCCACTCCTTTCTCTTCTTAAACCTTAATAATATGAATTCTATCTTTACCATTTTTGAAATGAGTACTAACCCACATTTAATGTTAAGTGTATGTGGTGCTTTGATAGTATTAGGTTGTCTTGGGTAATTCTGTTTACATTACTTGTAAAAACCTGAAAGTAGGATGTCTATTTTAGTTTGAGTATATAATATTGACTATTTGCCATATTAGTCATAATTTTTAACTTCAGAAGGGGATGTGTTAAAATTCTTGCAACAATCTGTTACTGCACTACAAATCATTCCCAAACTTAGTAGCTTTAAACGTTAGCAAGCAGTAGATTTCCTCACAAATCTAAGTTGGGCAAGGCAAAAGGACGAAAGCTCATTTCTCATCTGCAGCATCAGTAGAGGTGGTGGCTTGACTGGGGCTGGCCGATCCACAGTGCCCCCTCAGATAGCTGGGAAACTGATGCTTATGTCGGTTTATATCAATGTAGGTCATTTTTTTGGAGAGTAGTTTGATGACAGGGATCCACTGGGTCTAGATTCGAGGAGTACCCATCCATAAAGTGATGGAGAGTGATATCTACCATTTTTTTTTTTTAATGCCGGCACACCTCTAATACTGACAAAACTTTATTGCATAAACATAAACAGAGTCCAGATTCAGAGGAAGACACTGAAGGAAGAATGTAAATGATGCCGTGTTTTAAAACGACCGCAAACCACCTTTGAACAGAAATTGAATTCCTATTAAATAGTATCCATCTCAGGATTAAAAACAGGTATGCTTTTGGGAGTCAGATTCCCAGAGTAGTTCTCTGTTGGAAGACCTGAGACATAAATACAGGGTAAGTTCCACATAGTCACCATATAGTGATATAACATAAGGATAATTTCCACAGTCATCATTACTCAGATGGAAGTTAAGTAGCAAATACTAGTCAACAGTAGTTCTTCAATTCACCTGGGTGTATATCACTGGCATATTTATCTAGTACTGGTCTTAAGGACTGATTCTTCTAGACTATAGGCCCCTCTGAATCCTTCCTTTTTTTTTTTTTTTTTTTAATAAACTGTTTGTAGCTAAGATTTCTTCATCTCCTTCCGGCTTATAAAAGTTTCTGGCAGCCTCTACTAGACTCTAGTAGCCTCTCTTCACCATTTATTCTTTCTTCGTCAAAGCCAACACATTTCTTTCAAGGAATTTGTAATCCACTTCATCAGACAATAGTTACTCTGTGACCTTGACAACCTAGGGTCAATGCTCTTATTAGTGTTAACAGAGAAAATCTGTAAAACATGCTCTGTTTTTACAAAACTGACAGGGATTTTCTTCTCTAAAAGTTCCCATGAGGAACTTCAGCTATTAACAACAAAGGATCACGTTGTTCCATTCTGTGGGGGAGACCTCTTAATTTACAAATTATTTTCCTTAGGAGAAGGTACAAATGAAAAACAGTTTTGTTTTCAAATCAACCACCTTGGTAGAAAAGTTCCTTCTTTAGCTAATTTATCTCCATTTCCTTTTTATTTAGGCAGAGAAGACATGTGGCAAAAACAAAAAACAGAAAAAACTGCCTCTATCTGGAGTCTCTTAACTAGATCACAGATATTAAGTATATTTCCTTGTTTCAACATGACCTCCAGGCAACATAGTGAAAAATGTAGCCACTGCATACATAGGCTTCTTTTCTCTGACTTCAAATACTGGAAGACCTCCCCAACAGCCTCCTCACATTCCTTAGTCCTTGGACATCTTCCCTAGGCCCCTTCAGGATTTTACTAATGGTCTTCTATTTCCCCAGACCAATGCCACAAGTTTTTATGACAGTAGCACCTTATAAGATCTGTCCTGATTACCTACATCTACATTAAAAAAAAAAAAAAAAAAAAACTTAGAAAATGTAATGGTCTCGAACAACCAACATTGATTTCGCTCAAAAATGTGAAATTCATCAAGGCTTGTCAGGGTCAGCTGGTCTCCACAGAATGTCATACTAGCAAGGACAGCTTGACGGTAGCTGACCATCAGTTCCAAAATGGCTCACTCCCCTGGCCAGCCAGTTGTTAGTTGTCCTCAGCTGCCTTTCCAGGAGGCAGTTTGGGCTTTTTCATTGCCTGGAGTTCATAATAGAAGTGGAAGCAGTGAGATTTGTATCTAAGACTTGAGTCTAGAAATTGTCACAGTGTTACTTTTTTTCATGTACTACTGATTAGTAATATTCTGTCTGCAAGGGAAGGTAACATATACTCCACCTTGCAATGGGAGGCATGTCAAAGAATTTTAGGGCCATGTTTCCAAATCCCCATATTTAGTTGGACCATACAAAAACATGGCAATTTAAAAGACAGGTAAGGTAGTCTCGAAGTACATTTTAAACCTAAATCTGAGCCACTACTTAAATACATAAAGTTGAAGTCCAAAAGTTTGAGCATTCTTTTTTTTTTTTTTTTAAGATTTTTAAATTTTATTTATTTGACAGAGAGAGAGGCGGTGGGGGAGCAGACTCCCCACTGAGCAGAGAGCCCGATGAGGGGCTCGATCCCAGGACCTTGGGATCGTGACCTGAGCCGAAAGCAGAGGCTTTAACCCACTGAGCCACCCAGGCGCCCCAAATTTGAGCATTCTAAAAGCTAAGCACTCAACAAGTTTTTATGTTCCTTCATAAACACCTTAGAGACATTCTTTTTTTTTCTTTGGATAAAATAAGTCCTTTTTTAAGGCTGGCCTTTGCAATCTAGCCAGCAATGTGACCTTGGGATTGTTCTATATACACTGAAGCTCCTTTTATTTTTCTGTAAACGAAGAATAGTAATAATATTTGTCCTACTTAAATGAGAGGGAAGTGTGGCAGGCAGTAGAGACAATGTATTGGAAATGAAAAAATAGAATGTACACATTAATGCAGGGTCTATATTTCCTTACAGTAAGGACCTTTTAATTTAGAACTCTAGGCTCTCCAACTAGATATTCAACATAGTGAAGTACGGGGGTCTGCAGGGACCCAATTACTGGAATGATGGTTAAGTGAAGATTTTTTTCAGGAAAAGATGAATTTAGGCTGACAACACGCTGGAGCTATGTTTGACAAACTTCCAAGAAACTAAGAATCCCCAGCTCGTAGATTCTTACTCACTGGGACATTTTTGGATTCAGTTTTGTATGCTTTTTATAAACACCTCAAATAATTTCAATATGAATGACTTATAGAGCACACGTTGGGAAACAGTGTAGAGGGGGAATGATGAAGAGAAGTCGAACATCAGAAAAAACAGGTTCTCCATTTAACGGATATAGCACATTATGTTAAATATGATACTACCATATAATTCCTATCTTTAGATGGGAATTTTGATCTTGATATTACGTATGGAATGCACAACTGCAATGCTTTGGCATTGAATAATTATACATTACAGTGTATGTGTTGCTATGGCCTCCTCAAGTCCAGATGGGAAATTCTCATAGTGATACTTGAGGACTTCTTTTCTAATGATTTTCTGTCTACTGTTTTAACTGGGAATTTCTTGAAAAGCTTTTCAGTGGTTATAGAAAGTAAGTATGCAGAGAAAGGGGACAATAGATGAATTCAGATTTACTGTGAATACTTGGCAATAGAAAATCTTGCGTATAGATTTTATGGACTTAAATGTACACAAAGTCCTTGTTTTGAGAGAGTGGAAATAACCTTACTTAAAAACCTCTTCACAGGGGCACCTGGGTGGCTTAGTTGTTAAGCGTCTGCCTTCGGCTCAGGTCATGATCCCAGGGTCCTGGGATCGAGCCCCACATGGGGCTCTCTGCTCAGCGGGAAGCCTGCTTCTCCCTCTTCCACTCCCCCTGCTTGTGTTCCCTCTCTCACTGTGTCTCTGTCAAATAAATAAAATCTTTAAAAAAAAAACACAAAAAAACCTCTTCACAAAAATAAAATTGGTATTTTCTCTTGACTTAAAAATGTGCATGGATAGTACAGATAATACAAAAGAAATGAAAAAAATCATTAAAATCCATACGATTTTGTTCACAACCTGGAGACAACCACTGGTAACACCTTATATTTCCATTGGGTATTTTTTCTACAAGTTTAACTCTTCCTATATGCCATTTAGATCGCTGTATTCCCCGCAGCTATTCTATAAAAAATCTTTAAATACATCTTACTTATGCCTATATGAGACTACTTTGTAGGACTACATTATAAAGTATGTAAATTTTTATTCCATATGAGAAGTTAGATGTTACTATCTGGTTATGAAATGTTCAACTAGAATAACAAACATGACACTACCATGAATACACACAGAAAGAAAATACAAAAAATCAGCATCACATGGATCAATCGAATAATTGTTTTCTGATTGCTCTGGTTATTTTAATTCTAACTCGGAATTTTAAGACCAGTCCTCACCCAATGACAGAACTCTCCCTATAATTCACACTCTTCCCTGGGCTTGAGCTTATCTGAAAACCACAACCTAACTCTTACGAAGTATGCCCAATGTGAAACTTTATTTACGAGGAGAGTTGTTGCTTGCTTATAGCTCTCACCTTGACTTGAGCTTCAGAATTACTCTGTTTTACCTCAAGAAAATATTGTGCTCCTGGTAAAACTCTTTCTTTGACTCACCTGTCTGGTCATTCAACTACTTATCCCTCTGCTTATTAAATTTTTATTTACTTTGGATTTAATATGAATTTATTGACTAACCATTCATTATATATAAAAAAACATAGCCATGTTTTGTGGGAAGTGTGGAAGAAATCAGAAACAATTTTATCTTTGAGAAACTAAATACTATCCAAGGAATGCAGAGGGATTTTCTATTTGGAAACCAAGGTCCAGAAATATGAAAAATAAAGGCGGGGCTCCCAACAAGTCCTAGTTGTAGTTCATATATCTTGAATACAATTGTACTGATTTAATTTTCACTATGTAAACACAGGGTAAGAGTATATAATAATATCCAGTATGACACTGGATAGACGACAGACCTGAAAGCCCTCTTTATCATTACTATATTTTCTATGTACCTTAGAAACTCTTTCTGATACTGTACATTTGCTTCCAATTGCTCACTTTTGGTTCCAGGAGCAGAATTTGAAACCATAATGTGTAGTATTTATTTGCTGTCAAATAAATAAAATCTTTAAAAAAAACATTTTTTTTGCTGATAATTTGATAAATTAAATCATAATTTAAAGATCAAAAATAGGTTTAAGTTATGAAATCCAAACTTGTAATTTCGTATTTTAGAATGGATATGAATATATCCTCTACAGGTATCTTTATGAATAAAACTATTCCATTGAGGAATTATTCCTTTAGAAATATCAGCAAGAGTATGTGGCTATGATTGAAATACTGTAATTCTTCCTCCACCCCAAACCTACACTGATGCCTTGTTGCCTCTCACACGTCCATCACTCATGGGGGGCAGTGTCCTACCTTGGGCCCTTTCCTCATGACATTTTTTTTTTTCTTGCCTTGAATATCCTGTCATTTCTCTTCATTTCCAAGTAGTACACTCCCTTCAAGGTTCAGATCAAATATTACCTCCTAGCTGTTGCTGCAGCTATATGGAGTTCAGAGAAGACAGCAAGGATCTCATTTTTAAGTATACTTATTGGTATATGTGCCTTCCGCAGAGAATCGTCAAGGGCAGAGACTGACTGTATCTTACGCTTCTCTGTAATCCTCATAGCATACCAAGTATTGCATTATAAATGACTACCAACTACTTATGGAATGGAATACTTGTTGGATGCAATGCCAAGGTTTTAACCACCTACTTAAAATATGCTGAGTACCATTCAGAAAGAAAAATAAATCAACATGTCAAGATTGGGGAGAGGCAGAAGAAAAGGGGCACAGGCTTATTTTCTGAGGTGGGGATAGAGAAGAAAGTTTTCCTAAGCATATAAAATATCCTCCGAGAACACAGCAGTTGGTTGTATACTTTAAGTTAATAAGCCAAGCCTAGTTCTTTGTTAAAACCTGGAATAGTTTCTGCCTTACGTTATCTCAATTCAGTAATCAAGAAAAGGATGTTGCTTGATTCTCTTCACAGTCTGTCACTGTTATGTGTGAGTCTATTACTACCCCTAAGAAAATAATTTTGTTTGCTAACCATCCAGAAATCTGTGATTGAATACTCCTAGATGGGAGCCATCCTCTCCCTTTAGAATGATTGCAATAACTGTTTTCTCTGCCTGGAATATGCATCCTCTTGCTGTTGTCCTGGTTAACTTCACTTCTTTGTTCTACTAAGCCCTACCCTTACCCCTACCAGTACCACTTTTTGCTTAACCCTACTGGATTTGTTTCATCAGCATTTCATTTTTTCTCGCCTACCATACGATTTACTCATCATGTCTATTATTCAGTAATTCTTTCCCATAAGGTGGTCTTCTGCTATAAATTATTAACTCCCCAGAAGCAAAAGTATCTGATAATACTAAGCCTTTAGTAGATACTTATTGGATGAAGGAATGAATAATTGAATACTGAACTAAACATATAAACCAGGACTAGACTATTAACATTTGCTACTTGTCTTAAAAAATATTGCCTTAAGGGACATCTGGGTGGCTCAGTGGGTTAAAGCCTCTGCCTTCAGCTCAGGTCATGATCCCAGGGTCCTGGGATCGAGCCCCACGTCAGGCTCTCTGCTCAGTGGGGAGCCTGCTTCCCTCTCTCTCTGCCTGCCTCTCTGCCTACTTGTGATTTGTCTGTCAAATAAATAAGTAAAATCTTAAAAAAATTACCTTAAGATCTAAGTCTGTTAGATAATTAATTGCTGGTATAACAACAGGCTTAGTCTTCATAGGCATCTTCAAATATTTAGACTGCAAAGTTTACCACAATTCAGTGTAATTTCAGAAACTGTGACGTGAATCAAGCAAAGAAAGAAGAAATGTTGCCTGCTACATATGAACAGTGCACATGTTATTAAGGGAGCCTGGCCCTGCATTCTTGTCACTACACTCCCTTTGTGCAACTACCCTAGAAATCAACTTCTGACTCCTCCTATCCACTATGTTAATGCCCTGTGCCCAGAGAGACCTCTTTAGTACAACAGGGCTCAAAATGTGATAGGAGACTCCTATTATCTAAGACAAAAACCATTGGCTTAAAGGAAAGTAGATAAGTTGGGGTTTTTGTTTGTTTTTTTAGCAGAGAGAAGGTAGGCTATGTGTGGCAAATTATTCTGGCCCAGGTAGTAAAGGAAAATCCTTTCTGCTAGTATATGGCTTCATAACTCCATTTCTTTTTTTTTTTTTTAAGATTTTATTTTTATTTATTGATTTGACAGAGAGAGACAGAGATCATAAGCAGGCAGAGAGGCAGGCAGAGGCAGAGAAGCAGGCTCCCCACTGAGCAAGGAACCCAATGCGGGGCTCGATCCCAGGACCCTGAGATCATGACATGAGCTGAAGGCAGCGGCTTTAATCCACTGAGCCACCCAGGCGCCCCCATAACTCCATTTCTAATGGTATCTATATCAAGCTCATATTTGAAGCCAACTATTGTGTAACTGCAAGATCTATGTACTATGAATTTTAAACCCTGTATTTTATCAGTATTTGAGATAGTTTTCTATGCCTTTGTGTTGCCATCTGTATAATGGATACGCACAGTAACTGAATAAACACTGAGTATCTATCATAAGCTTCCTTTTCCCCTTCCCTTTCGTCGCCTTCATTTTCCATGTTACTTGGAAACTATACTCATTGTTATTCATATGATGAAATGATTTGTTTAACTGCCTTAATACATTAGGCAATTAATTCTTTTTAGTGTTGAGCAAATTCCAACTCTTTCCTGAGAAGAAATGATAATGAAGGTTTATGTGCAAGAAATGAAAAGTTACAGGATCTTTTTATTCACCCATAGTTATAAAAAATAACCTGGGCTGGCATTATTTGAAATTGCAAAATTCTGAATTGTTCTTACATTTCTTAATTAAAAATATGAAAGTTGAGATGAGAAACTACACCATGGAACACATCAGTAGAGTTGTTTTTTTGCTTTTGTGGGTTTTTTTTTTTTCCATTACAGAATTCTGAAAGCAATATCCTTACTAGTCCAAGGAATTTGTAGGGGAAGGTCCTGAAAAGATGTATAATAAGCCAGTCAGTATGATTATGGGAAAAACAGTACTGTAGTGCTGTGAATGCATGACCTGTAATTTCAGTGTAGGAGCAAGATGATGTAAAATTATTGTAACAATTCCTAGTTTAGTTCACTGAGTGAAATCTAGATATAACTTTATTCTGACTCATCTTTTCCCACATCAGTTCAGTAAACAGCAATGTCTATTTTAAATTAATGATTGGAACATCTATTAAAAACTCTCTCTACATCTCCCATTGGGTACTCCACCTGTCTGTACCACCACCCTATTCTGTGACTGCATACTTGCAGTGGTTAGAAACATACTACCTGGGAGACTATTTTTTTTCCTGAATAGCTGTGTTAGAAACCACTTTCCTAGAAGGAGCCAAAATGTGCCTCCAGGTCTAAACAAGTCTTACTTTTTGCCTAGTAAAATGCAAAGTTCCTAAAGCGGAGGGGGAAAAAAAAAGAATGTTCATATGATGTGCTTGCAGTTCCGTGGAAGAAAGGCTATGGAGAACACTGTGGAATTAGGCACTGAAGTGCCAAGACCTCAGCAGAATTTGAGTGAAGAAAGAGGTAACTTGAACGTTTGAGGCAAAATTCTTTTAAAATCCTGCAATTTGCTTAGTGTTTTCAAATATGATTTCCTCTAATCTTCCCATTACCTTCCCTAGATACATATTATCTTGACTTCGGGGGAACTTACCAAGTACAGTTCTCTAGGCGAGATCCAACGGTGAACAAAAAGGACCTAAAATTCCTACCCAGATGGCATTTACATGGTTTCATGATAACCAGAGTTTGCCAAACTGTAATACCTGCTTTCTGGTTGGCTTAAAGTGTAAATTACTAACAGAGGGGAGAGGAGGACAGATTAGATCTTCGCTGTGTATCCAGTATGGCAGACATGAATGCCATCTTCTAAACCCTTACTAGATCCACGGTATAGACAGAGGAAGATTCTTAAGGTATCTTCTCACCATAGTTCTGGAGTCTTTGACTTTTTATTTTAGATAATAAAAGCTTTTGAGCGCTAAACCAGATCCACTCAGTCAAAACTTACGAAAATTTCTGATATTCTGAAAATCTCATGAAAAACTTACCTTTTCATTATAGATGTTTCAAATGAAGTTAATTTCCATTTTTACCCTGAATGGTGATATCAGTTTGAAGAACCAGAATTCACTAAACTCATTTATTTCCTCCATAGAAATGCAGTTAGGAAAAAAAAAAAAAAAAGACATGTTTCCCTCAAAATAGGCTATATCCTAGTTACAGCATCACTTGGCACGAATAAATGGGACATCTTTGACCTTTGGAAACCATTACTCTGATCACCCCTGTACTCTGCTGAGAGTAGATACAGTTTTTTGCAATCATCAAGAAAAAAGGAGCCAGTCTCATTTCATTTCCATATTGGGAATAAATTCTAAGGTTCAAATTGTTAGATTTGTAGGTAGAGAAAGAGAATTGATTGAACTCAGAAAATAGAAAAAGAAGGCCCACACCCCTGTAACTTGATACGGCAGTCCTCTAAATTGTTTGGAAGCAGAGGGGGAAAGAAGTTGGGTGGTAAAATGATACCTAGAAACACTACACACTTTCCCATTTTTCTTTACTTTACCAGGCTTTATGTTTGTTCTTAAATGTCATCTCTACCTGAGAGCACACCTCCTTTAACATAGGAATAGAATATGTGTTTGTTTTCTGTTTGGTATTTCCAGTGCCTGGAAGAGTACCTGACCCCTACGAGGTACATAGTCAATGTTTGTTGAGTAAGTACAAGTTGGGCGAGTTGCTTTCAAAATTTACAATTAACATTTTAAACGTTTGAGAATTATTTTTGACTTCTCTGTAAGATTGTGTAAAAATGAAACCACTTGACTATAGACTAAGTGTGTACTAAAGACCACATCATTTTAAGACGGCAATGATGACAGCATTCTCCTGTGGCAGCATAGCTCATCAGTGGAGTAGGGATTGGGTTTTCAAGTCAAATTTCACTGTGGTCACCAGATAAGGCTTACATAAAGAATACTCAGAGCCTAGACTTCAAGTGTACACTTTTTTCTAATACATGATGGAGTTCAAAAGTGCACTAAAGTGGTCTCCTCTACTGATTGATTCAAGTACACTGATGGAGAAAATCTACATCAGACTAATTTATGTTCTAAGAGGGATGTTCCAATATATAGGGAAAAATAAGTTTGCTTTTAACCCACATAACTTTCTTCCGTGACCTCCTCTAGTCATGCCAGGTCATGCTTGGAAGAGGATCACCACAAGCAAGTGTATTATTTGCAACAGCAAAATGTTAGATGCCTACAGTAGAATTTAGCATTTTCCTTGCAATGCATTTCTCTTGCATCTTTGTTTCTTCTGCTGGTATGTTAAGGAAAAAAAAAAACACTTCAGTTTTGTCTTTGAACTGATTTGTTACAAATGGAGGCATTTCTGTAGCACCTAAGGCTTTTTTCCCTTGTTTTTTTTTTTTTTTTTGTTGTTGTTTTGTTTTGTTTTGTTTTGACTCAATTTATGAACCTCTGGAAAAATTTTCCTGGGCACTATTATTTGCAGTTATTATGCCAACAATGAAGACTTCAATATTGGCCTACGTTCTCTGACTTTCCTCTAATGTTTTGAAATAAGCTTGACACTTTGTGTCCCTGTTGGCATCTCTGTGTTCTACACTGCAAATTTTCATGATCGATTTACTGGGCCCAAGAAGAGTTGATTAACCTTCTTTTCATAGGATAGATATTTTAAAAGTGAGTTTTGTGAAACGGGTCCCTACTTTTTACCTATAACTGAAAATTCTAGACATTCTGAGCTGCATGATGCCCTTCTATGCAGGTGTTCTATACTGCCTCTGCCAATATGATTAGAAAAAAACCCAAATGCTTGTCACGTACAGATTTACATATCACATCCAGTAGATCATTGGACGTTTCCGTATAAGAACACACAGTATGGGGGCGCCTCCCAATGCTTGTCGCGTACAGATTTACATATCACATCCAGTAGATCATTGGACGTTTCCGTATAAGAACACATAGTATGGGGGTGCCTGGGTGGCTCAGTGGGTTAAGCCTCTGCCTTCAGCTCAGGTCATGATCTCAGGATCCTGGGATCGAGCCCCGCATGGGGCTTCCTGATCCTCAGGGAGCCTGCTTCTCCCTCTGCCTGCCACTCTCCCTGCTTGTGCTCTCTCCCTCTCTGTCAAAATAAATAAATAAAATCTTAAAAAAAAAAAAAAGAACACGTACTATGTTGTATATAGTCACCTTTCTGATACACCTTGATAGATGATCTTGTGAATGCCAGCAGTTGGACAGAGTAATGATGTGTAGACGTAGGTATATCTACATTTATATTCACATACACAATACGTTTCATGTTAACGTCTGAATAGATCAACATCATCCAATTTTATTTACATGACACTGGTGGTAGGTTGTACTACAATCATGTCAACCACCTCTGCTAACTATTTGAATTATGTATTTGTTATAGCATATATGATAATATATTTATTATATTATAATGAATTTATCTTGGTCAACTGTAGAGTATATGCATAATTTACTGTGGCCATAGCATAGATTGGGCAAAGGCAATCTCTAGATCAGTCTGGGTTTATAGTCAGAGCATTCATTCAAAGTAAGACCATCTTAATTACACTTTACGAACTCTGCTGGTCACTAACGCACAGATTAGGGTCATTTTATAGTACTATCTTGCCCTTTGTTCAACAACTACGATGTGACTTAGTTTAATTTTTAGGGGGAAATAATGGACCTAGTGTACCCCTCTATGATGCGGAAAAACACACATTTTTCTTGTGTCTATGATAGTAGCTTATGTTTGACTAACTCTCCCAGGGATAAGCACTATAAAGTTAGGGGAATCACTATTTGAAGACAACCAGTACCTAAGCCAAGATACCAGAGAAGAAACAAAGTGAGATGACTCCTAAATTTATCTCCACTTATTCCCTTCAGGGCTTTAACTGATTCAGCTCACAAGGCATAGAACCCAAGCAGCAATCCGTGACCAGGAGTTTATCGTGGTTTCATAGGACTATGGAGATAAAAGTTAGGAGTTCAGGGTCAGCACAGTGTCTAGAAAGCAGAAGGACAAGTCTGTAGCAAGAAGTAATTGAAGAGAAGAATCAGAGCCTTATGGGTGACTTCCTATAATGCACTGACCAAATCTTAAGATGTACAGGAGCAAGATGATTTACAACCTATCAGAGGGCATGCACTAAGAGGTAAGGCCTAAATAAATACTCTTAAGTACCTCAGTGAAAAGGATGGGCTCTAGAAATAAAAGACAACCAGAAACTAAATCATCCCCCACAAATTTTTATGTCTAGTCTTGACAGCTTCAAGATCTACACTCATTTCCCTATGAGGAAAAATCAAACCCTCTCTGAAGGAAGATAACACCTTTTCGTATCTTCCTATTTTTAATTTTCAAATAATTTTCAATTGACATCATAAAATTTCCAAAATTCAATTAAATCAGGCATGGAATAAAAGAAAATCAAACTACCAAAACTTAGAAAATGGATATAGAAAAATATGCAGGTTGTATTGGAATTAAGACCCAAGAATAAATATGGTTAATATGTTCTAAAGAAAACCAAGGAGATATTCTGAACCATGAGCTAGAATCCATAAAAGTAAGCAAAGAGAAGGTATAAAGCTTAAAAAAAAAAAGCAATTAGTAAAATAGTGTAAACAGAACATAAGATTAGCAGAAATATGGATAGAAAGCCAGACTTGGAATGGTTAAATTTTTTTAAATTTAGGAAAAAGCACCAAAAAAATGATTAAAAATAGGTGCCTCCTAAGATACAAGTCATAGAAGTCTAACATATTAGTAACTAACATTCTAGAAAAAAGCAGAAGAAGAAATAGTCACAAATCTTCTAATTGGGCAGAAGACCTCAAGCCATGGATTCAAAACTATCAATTAGACACATAAAAATAATATTGCTGAGAAACAAAGACAATGAAAATCTTAAAACCTGCACATACTGTCTCCCCAATTAAGATATTTAGAATTCAAAAACTGACAGCTGATTTTATAGCAGAAATTGTGAAAGAGGGAAAAATGGCAAATTAAGAGTACAAGGAAAATAAATATCAAAACAATTATATATCAAGAAAAAACTTCAAATGAAAATGTTTTTATTTTGCAAAGTACTTAGTACAATTTATCCTCAGTAGTTTATTATTAATAATCATCAAAAAAGAAAATGTTCTTCAGACAAAAAGAAAATCAGCCTAACTGGCAATACAGTAATGTTGAAATGTAGAGAAAATGGAACTTTTACTATTTCATAATAGAATGTCTGGCATGTGTAAATTAGATGGAGATTTAAAATCTTTAACAAAAACGATCCAGAAACAATCCATTTAAAAAGTCCTCACATTCTACATAAAATTTTTAAAACATTAACTTTCAGGAAGATGGCAGAGTAGAAGTACCTTAAGCTCACCTTGTCCCAGGGCTACAACAAGATAACCTTCACCTTAGTGTATTTAACAAAAAGACCCAGGGATTGGCAGAACAAACTGTACAACTCAATATAGCGAAGAGGCCACATTAGAGAGGATCGGAAGGACAGACATGATAGGGAGCCCAACTGTCCTGTAGGACAGTACAAGTAAGGTGAGGGAGAGAGCCATGAACCAAAGGAAGGGAGAAAAACAGACCCTCACACAAGGGAGTCCACATGGAAAAACGAGTCCCTGTAAAATTCAGCTTTGAAAACCAGAGGGTCCAATTTTTCTGAGTTCTTAATAACCAATAGGGCACAAAATCTGGAATTTTAAATATTAATGGCCTCATCAACATGCTGCTCAAGTCCTGGTGCAGCAAGGCTCCTCCTGTGGCTCTCAAAGTGTGCTACTGCCAGTCCCCTGACACTATAGAACTACCACAAAAACTATGGAAAAACCACGAAACAAGAACAAAAGGGCAATAAATACCTATCTTGGCCACAGCCCATATGGGTTAGTGCTGCAAGCCTGGCAGTATACACATAGCCCCTATAGTGGCCAGCACCCCTCCAAAGTGACTTCTGCCCCACACAGAAGAAAAGATAAACCACATATACCAGTCACACAGGCCACACCAGTAGACTGGAGGCACTGAACTAGTCTGACTACAGGTCGTGTCCACCAACCAAAGCTCCTCAGGGGACAGTGGAGGGAAAGGACCCTGCAGTAGGGAGCTACTCCATCTCCGACAAACATCTGGTAGGACTCCACTCAAGCCCCAGGTACCCACAGACAGGTCCACTAACCCCACAAAGACCAAATGCTGCCCATGCCAGGCAAAGAGATCCATTGCATCTGACTGCACCAAAGGAAAAAGTGTCTCATCCAAAAGTAGGGCACATGACCCACACATAGGGGATACCCCTGAAGTGCCAGGTTCTGGTGAACAGGGGGTACTATACAGTAGAATACTACACGGCCTATTCTCAAGTCTACTCCTTTCCAGTGCAGGAGATGTAGCTGTATTTCCTAACAAAGAAATGGACACTGAGAGACCAAATGGGGAGATATAGAACTATGTCCTGAATCACAGAACAGGAGAAAACAAGAGACCTGGGCAAAATGGATGTAAGTGATAGCGAATTTAAAGTAATGATCATAAAGTTATGAGACTTGAGGAAAGAGTGGAGGACATCAGTGGGACAACTACAAAAGAGATGGAAAACATAAGAGCCTATCAGATGAAAAACAGTAAATGAAGTTAAAAATACACTTGATGGAGTACATAGCAGGCTAGAAACAGAGGGATGAATTAATGACCTGAAGGATAGAAAAATGGAAATTAACCAAGCTAAACAAAAGGGGGAAAAATACTCAGGCAACACAAAATTCTATAGCAAACTCAGTGACTCTGAAGGATAGCAACATATACTCTGCAGGGAATCCCAGAAGAAGAAGAGAGAAAAGGGGGCAGAAAATTTTAAGAAATAATATCTGCACAAATGAGTGAAACCATATGATAATTGACTCTCTCAGCTTGACTTATTTCACTCAGCATAATCTCTTCCAGTCCCGTCCATGTTGATACAAAAGTTGGGTATTCATCCTTTCTGATGGAGGCATAATACACCATAGTGTATATGGACCACATCTTCCTTATCCATTCGTCCGTGGAAGGGCATCTTGGTTCTTTCCAGTTTGGTGACTGTGGCCATTGCTGCTATAAACATTGGGGTACAGATGGCCATTCTTTTCACCACATCTGTATCTTTGGGGTAAATACCCAGTAGTACAATTGCAGGATGATAGGGAAGCTCTATTTTTAATTTCTGGAGGAATCTCCACACTGTTCTCCAAAGTGGCTGCACCAACTTGCATTCCCACCAACAGTGGAAGAGGGTTCCCCTTTCTCCACATCCTCTCCAAAACACGTTGTTTCCTGTCTTGCTAATTTGGGCCATTCTAACTGGTGTAAGGTGGTATCTCAATGTAGTTTTAATTTGAATCTCCCTGATGGCTAGTGATGATGAACATTTTTTCATGTGTCTGATAGCCATTTGTATGTCTTCATTGGAGAAGTGTCTGTTCATATCTTCTGCCCATTTTTTGATATGATTATCTGTTTTGTGTGTGTTGAGTTTAAGAAGTTCTTTATAGATCCTGGATATCAACCTTTTGTCTGTACTGTCATTTGCAAATATCTTCTTCCATTCCGTGGGTTACCTCTTTGTTTTGTTGACCATTTCCTTTGCTGTGCAGAAGCTTTTGATCTTGATGAAGTCCCAAAAGTTCATTTTCGCTTTTGTTTCCTTTGCCTTTGGTGACATATCTTGAAAGAAGTTGCTGTGGCTGATATCGAAGAGGTTACTGCCTATGTTCTCCTCTAGGATTCTGATGGATTCCTGCCTCACATTGAGGTCCTTTATCCATTTCGAGTTTATCTTTGTGTACGGTGTAAGAGAATGGTTGAGTTTCATTCTTCTACATACAGCTGTCCAATTTTCCCAGCACCATTTATACTGAGTAAAATAAGTCAAGCAGAGAGAGTCAATTATCATGGTTTTTACTTATTTGTGGAGCATAACAAATAAACACGGAGGACATTGGGAGATGGAGAGAAGAAGGGAATGGAGGGAAATTGGAGGGGGAGATGAACCATGAGAGACTATGGACTCTGAAAAACAACCTGAGGGTTTTGAAGGGGTGGGGGGTGGGAGGTTGGGGGAGCCAGGTGGTGGGTATTATGGAGGGCATGCATTGCATGGAGCACTGGGTGTGGTGCAAAAACTATGAATTCTGTTACGCTGAAAAGAAAAAAAAAAAAAGAAATAATAGCTGCAAACTTCCTAATCTGGGGAAAATGTCTAGATCCTAGAGACAGAACAAATCCAACAAATTGAATGAGGGCCACAGCCAGACATATAGTAATTGGCATGGCAAAAAGTAATGATAAACAGACAAACCATAGGAGACTTTTAATCTCACAAAACAAACTGAGGGTTTCTGGGGGGTGGGAGGTAGGGAGAGGGTGGTGGGGTTATGGACATTAGGGAGGATATGTGCTAGGGTGAGTGCTGTGAAGTGTATAAACCTGGCAATTCACAGACCTGTACCCCTGGGGGAAATAATACATTATATGTTAATAAAAATAACTTTAAAAATTTTTTTAAGGAAAAAGAGACAAAAGTTACACACAAGGGAAACCCCATAGGCTATCAGCTAATTTTTAGCACAAACTGTGCAAGCCAGAAGGGAGGCTTGATACATTCAAAGTGCTGAAAGGGAAAAATCTGCAGTCAAGATTGCTCTATCTTGCAAGGATATCATTCAAAATAGAAGGAAACATAAAGGGTACCTTCACTCTACCCTTCAAGAAATACTAAAGGGGATTATTCCAGAGGAAAGCAAGCACATTTGTGAGAGGATGAGTATCTGTGAAGTATGTAAAATATGACAACATGGGTAAAACATGGTGGAGAGTAGGGTAAAGAATGAGTTCAAACTTAAGTGACCATCAACTTTAATACAGAGTGCTGTATGCAAAAAATGATAGACCAAAAACTGAAGAAAAATGAATCCAAGTGTATCTCTGAACAAAGTCTACTAATTGTTAGGGAAGACAGCAAGAGTACAAAGGATCAGAGAAAAACTGCAGAAAAACCACAAAACAAGTAACAAAATGGCAATAAATACCTATCTTTCAATAATAACTTTGAATGAAAATGGACTCAATGCTCCAATCAAAACACGTAAGGTGAGAGAGTGAATTTAAAAAAAAAACAACAAAAACCCATGTACAGGCTTCCTACAATAAACTCCTTTTGGACCTGAAGCCACCTGCAGATTGCAAGTAAGGGGATGGAGAAACATTTACAATTTGAAGAGACATCAAAAAACCAAGGTAGCAATACTTAAATCACACAAAATGGATTTTAAAACAAAGACTATAACCACACAAAGAAGGATACTATGTAATTGTAAAAGACAATCCAACAAGAACATGTAACAATTATGTATATTTATGCACCCAACAGGAGAGTACCCTACTCCTCAGAGGGAGGTTTATAGCAATTCAGGTCTTTCTCAAGAAGAAAAATCTCAAATACAACCATAACCTTATACCCAGTGAAACTAGAAGAAAAAACAAAAACAAAAATCCCCAGAAGGAAGTAAGGAAGTTAGAGCAAATAAGTAAAATAGATACACCACGACCACCACTACCAACCACAACAAAACAGATCAGTGAAACCAGGAGCTGCTTCACTGGTGGGGACGGGGAGAACAAAGTGACAACCTCTAGACACTTATTAAAAAAATAGACTCAAATTAACAAATTCAAAAAGCAAAGAGGAAACTGAACAACCGACACCAGAAAAATACAAAGGGTTATAGGAGAATACTATGAAAAATTGTATGCCAACAAGTTCAACAACCTGGAAGAAATAGATAAATTCCTAGAAACCTATCATCCACCTTCCAAAGCTGAAGCAGGAAAAAATAGAAATTTTGAACAGATCAGTTACCAGCAATGAAATTGAATCAGTAATAAAAAAAAAAACAAACTCCCCAAAAATCAAAACCCAGGACCAGATGGCTTCACAGCTGACTTCTTTTGAGCATTTAAAAAGAGTTAATATCTCTTTTTATCAAACTATTCCAAAAAGTAGAAGACGAACCTCAGATTCATGCTAGGAGGCCATCATAATCCTGACCATAAAACCAGACAAAGACATCACACAAAACAAGAAAACTATAGCCACAAGACAGGGATGTCCACTCTCACCGCTTTTGCTCAACATAGAATGGAAGTCCTAACTACAGCAATCAGACAACAACAACAAAAAAATCAAATAAAAATTATCCAAATTGCTAAGGAGTTTAAACTTTCCCTATTTGCAGATGACATGTTGTTAAATAGAGAAAACCCTAACAATCCTCCAAAAACTATTAGAACTGATGAATGAAGTAAATATGCAGGATATAACCACTATACAGAAATGTTGCATATCTGTATACTAATAATGAAGCAGCAGAAAGAAATTAAGGCAGCAATTCCACTTATAATTGCACCAGAAATAACAAAATGCTGAGGTATAAACTGAACCAAAGAGATGAAAGAGCTGTGCTCTGAAAACTATAAAACACTAATGAAAGAAATTGAAGACACAAATAAATGGAAAGACATTCCAAGAACAAATAGTTAAAAGGTCCATACTACCAAAACAACCTACAGATTTAATCTAGTCCTATCAAAATACCACCAGCATTTTCACAAAACTGGAAGAAATAGTCCTCAAGTTTGAATGGAATCACAAAACACCCTGAATAGCCAAAGCAATCTTGAAAAAGAAAAGCAAAAATGGGGGCATCACAATTCTGACCTTCATGTTATACTACAGAACTTTAATAATCAAAATGGTATTGTACTGGCACACACACACACACAAAAGACATCTAGACCAATGGAACATAATAGAAAACCTAGAAATAAGCCCATAATTATAAGGCCAATTAATATTTGACAAAGGAGGCAAGAATATGCAATGGGAAAAAGTCCTACACAAAAATAAATTCAAATGCATTTGGGACCTATATGTGACACCTGAAAGCATTAAGAACCTAGAAGAAAGCATAGACGGTAAGTTCTCTGATCTTGTCTATAGCAACATTTTTCTAGGTATGTCTCCTAAAGGCAAAGGAGATAAAAGCAAAGGTAAACTACTGGGACTACATCAAAATAAAAGGCTTCTGCACAGCAAATGAAACAATAAAACTTAAAGGCAACCTACAGAATGGGAAGAAATATTTGCAAATGACATATATGATAAAGGGTTAGTATCCAAAATATATAAAAACATATACAACTCAACACCCAAAAACCAAATAATCCAATTAAAAATGGGCAGAGTACATGAATAGACATCTCTCCAAAGAAAACCTACAAATGGCCAACAAAGATGAAAAGATGCTTAACATCACTGATCATTAGGGAAATGGAAGTAAAAGTCACAATGAGATATCCCCCTCATACTGTCAGAATGGCTAAAATCAAAAACACAAGAAAAAGTTATGGCAAGGATATGGAGGAAAAAACCCTTGTGCACTACTGGTGGGAATGCAAAGTGGTGTAGCCACTGTGGCAAACAGTGTTAATGTTCCTCAAAAAGTAAAAAATAGAACCACCCTATGATCTAATAATCACATTACTAAGTATTTGCTTTAAAAACAAAAATACAGGGATGCCTAGGTGGCTCAGTTGGTTAAGTGTCCCAGTCTTGATTTGAGCTCAGATCATGATCTCAGGGGCTCATGAGATCAAGCCCCGTGTCCTGCTCTTTGCTGAGTGTTGAACCTACTTAAGATTCTCTCTCTCTGCCCTACTCCAGCTTGCTTGCACTCTTACTCTTGGAGGGGGGAGGGGAGACCCACACACACATGGTATGCGCACACCCACACACAAACACTAATTCAAAGGGATACATGAACCCCTGTGTTTACACCCCTGTGTAATGCTTGATAATTAAGCATTATTTACAATAACCAAATTCAATAAGCAGCTGAAGTGTCCATCAGTTGATTAATGGATTAAAGGGTGTGTATATATATATATACACACACACACCCTTTATATATGTTCGATGGAGTATTATTCAACCGTATAAACAGAATGAAATTTTGCCATTTGCAGTGACATGAAGCTAGAGAGTATGAGGCTAAGAGAAAGACAGATACTGGATGACTTCAATCATACGTTGAATTTAATAATCAAAACAAATGAGCAAAGGAAAAAAATGGCAAGAGAGACAGAGATAGAAAAAAAAAAAGATACAGACTCAACTATAGAGAACAAACTGATGGTTACTGGAGAAGGGGTTGTGGGTGGATGGGTGAAAAATGGGATGAGCTCTGGGTGATGTGTGCACCTGTTGAATAACTAATGTAGCACTGTATGTTATCTGTACTGATAAAATAAAATAAAAACTTCTAAAAACATCAGCAGACTCAGTTCTGAGCGAGCCAGGATGGCCTGAGGAGGCTGAATCTTTGTCTTTGGAGAGAGAGCACGGCAAATAGCTTGCAGGAATCAAGCACAGAAGCCGAAGTTTGAAAATTACCTGGAGCACAGAGATGTGGGAGTGGTTTACTAATCTCAGCACATGGATGTGGGGCTGAGATTCTTCCAAGACGTCTCCAGGAGCAGAGGAGTTGGCGGCACCATTTCCCATCCCCATCCCCTAGCACGAACACAGGATCCCCCAGAGTATAACCAGCGCAGAGCCGATACTTGCTACCTAAGTTGTTTACGCTGCACCGCCACTGCCCACCCCTTTCTATGGACATGCCCCCTCCAGCAGGCATGCCTTGGCTCAGGTACTACAGGCCCCTTCTGCAGAGGATGAGCACAGATCTTGCTAACATTGTGCCTCCTGCCCTCCAAAACTGCAGATCCTCCTCAACCAACACAGATCTCTAAGTCGGGCCAGCGGTAGGTCCCCTCTCACAGAGGACTGGCATGGAACCAATGCTGCAACTGCATGCCCCACCTCCACACACACAGTCAATCCACAGCCCCCACCACCGGTACAGTTGTGGCCAGAGCCTACCCCACGTGGTACCACAAGCCTGGGAGCATGCAAAGCTGTGCAACAGGGGCCAGCACCAGTCTAGAGTGACTCTTGCACGGGGGAAAGGGAATGATCACCCCCCCCACCCCCCCACCCCCCCCACACACACCAGACCAACTGTAGCCCCAGCGGTGAGCTGGGATCAGACAGGTGGTCTGACCGCAGGCCCCATTAACCAACAAAGACTTCTCAAGGGACAACACAGGAGAATCACCCTGCAGTTTGGTGCTACTGCGTCTGTGGCAAATACCTGGTATCCTTCAACAAAGCCCAGCCAAAGCCTCAGACAAGCCCACTACCACTATAGGGAAAAATCCTGTTCACAACAGGGAAAGAGACACTGCAGACAACCGGACTGAAGGAAAGGCAAGTTATCTGGTCCACAACATGAGGATGCACAAAACATACATGGGAGATCCCCCTGGAGTGCCAGATCCTGGTGAATGGGGAGGGGGGCACCACACTGCAGGGGGGCATAGGACCTCTTCTTCCTAAGGTCACTACTTTAAGAGCAGGAGACACAGCTAACTTTCTGAACACACAGAAACAGACACAGTGAATTAAAATGAGGAGTCTGAGGAATATATTCCAAATAAAAGAGCAGTACAAGATCATAGCGAGAGATCTAAGCATACAGCGAGAAGTAATATGCCTGGTAGAGAATTTAAAGTTATGATCATCTAGATATTCACTGGATTTGACAGAAGACTGGTGGTTATCATTGAGAGCCTTAGCAAAGTGATTAAAAAAGAAAAAAAAGGAACCAATCAGAGATAAAGAACAGAATAAATGAAATTAGAAATATACTTGGTGTAATATATATAGCAAAGTAGAGGAAGCGGAGGAAAAATGAGGGTCCTGGAGTACAGAGGAATGGAAAGTAGTCAAGCCGAGCAGGTGAGAGAACAAAATCATACAAAATGAGAACAGACGCAGGAAACTCAGTGACTCCATTAAACCTAGGAACATTAACATTATAGGGATCTCAGAAGAAGAAGAAAGAGAACAGAGCAGAAATTTCATCCGAATAAATAATAGCTGTAAAGTTCCCTAATCCGGGTAAGGAAACATATCCAGATCCAACAGGCACAGTGAGGGCCACAACTCAGGCCACAGACCTCACTACAGTAAGGCCCACTCCTCACTACAGACATGTAATAAATAAAATAGCAAAACGTAGTGGTAAAGTGAGAATTTTAAAAACAAGAGAAAATACATAAAAGGGAAATCCCTAAGGCTATCAGTTGCTTTTTCATGAGCAACTTTGCAAGCCAGAAGGGAGTGGTAGAATATATTTGAAGTGCTAAAAGGGAAAAAAAAAAACTGGCAACCAAAAATGCCTGATCCAATAAGGCTATCATTTAGAATAGAAGGAGAGATAAAGAGTTTCCCTGGGGCGGAGGTGGGGGCAGGGGAGGTGGGATTTAAGAAGTTCATGACCACAAACTGTCACATGAAATGATAGACTGGACTATGAGTGGGAAGGAAAACCTGAGTAAGTAAAGTTGAAAGCAAAAACGCAGTAAAAATAAGTTCATCTGTAAAAATCAGTTAAGGGACAAATTGGGGGTTTTAGAGGGGAGTGGGGTAGGGGGTTGGGTGAGCCTGGTGGTGGGTATTAAGGAGGGCACATATTGCATGGAGCAGTGGGTGTGGTGCATAAACGATGAATTGTGGATCACTGAAAAAAAATTATAAAAAAAATCAGTTAAGGGACTCAAAAAATCAGAGTGTCAAGTATGATATATTTACCTAAAATTTATGTGTTGGGGGGGAGATGAGTGAAGTATGGGTACAAACTTAAGCAACCATCAAGTTAATATAGATTATAATATGCTTAAGATGTTATATATAACCTTAACCAAAAATGAAAAACCAGTATTAAGAAATGAAGAGAAAGGAATCCAAAGATACTACTAAAGAAAGCCAACTAATTGTCAGAGAAGACAACAAGAAAGGAACAGAACTATAAAAACAAGCATAGAACAAGTAACAAAATGGCAATACGTACCTATCAATAATTACTTTGAATGCAAATGGACTAAATGTTCCAATAAGGGGACACTGGTGACAGAATTATCAAAGCAAGATCCATCTGTATGCTGCCTATAAGAGACTCCGTTCAGACAGAAAGACATGCTGATTGAAAGCGAAGGGATGGAAGCATTTATCATGCAAACAGATGTGAGAAGATGCCAGGATAGCAATACTAACATTAGACAAAATAGATTATAAACAAAGACCACAACTAGACACAAAGGACGTTATGTTATAAAAGGAAGAATCCAGCAAGCTGATAACTGCAATTGTAAATATTTATGCACCCAACCTGGGAGCACCCAAATACATAAAGGAGTTAATAACAATCATAAAAAGAAGTGATTGTTAGCAATACAATAATAGTAAGGGGCTTTAACACCACATCCTTCATCTATGGGAAGGTGATTCATGTAGTCAACAAGGAAACAGTGGCTTTGAAAGACACCTTGGATCAGATGAAGCCAACAGATTTCTTTAGAAGTTTCCCTCCTAGACAGCATAATATATATTATTTTCAAGTGCAGAAGGTATATTCTCCAGAATAAAACACGTATTAGGCCACAAAAGAAGCAAAACAAAATGAAAAATATCCAGGTTCTATTGTGCATCTTTTCCAAGCACAATGCCATGAAACTAGAAATCAAGCACAAGAAAAAGAGGCTGGAAAGAGCCCAAGTACATGGAGGTTAAATAACATGCTACTAAACAAAGGTTCAACCTAGAAATCAAATAAGAAATAAAAAATTATATGGAAAAAAATGAAAATGAAAACACAGTGGTCCAAAGTCTTTAGGATGCAGCAAAAGCTGTTCTCAGAACAAAATTTATAGCAATACAGGCCTACCTCAAGAAGTGAGAGGAATCTCAAGCAACTAGCCTTATTACTAAAGGACCTAGAAAAAGAACAAACAAAACCCAAAACCAGCAGAAGGGAGGAAATACAGATTAGAGCACGAACAAGTAGAAACTAAAAGGAGAATGGAATGGAATGGAGTGGAGTGGAGTGGAGTGAAGTAGAGTACAGTAGAGTAGAGTAGAGTAGAGTAGAATAGAAAATCAATGAAAACAGGACCTGGTTCTCTGGAAAGATCAACAAACTGATTAACTTTTACTCAAATCATAAAAAAAAAAAAAAAAAAAAAAAAAAAAAAAAAAAAAAAAAAAAAAAAAAAAAAAAAAAAAAAAAAAAAAAAAAAAAAAAAAAAAAAAAAAAAAAAAAAAAAAAAAAAAAAAAAAAAAAAAAAAAAAAAAAAAAAAAAAAAAAAAAAAAAAAAAAAAAAAAAAAAAAAAAAAAAAAAAAAAAAAAAAAAAGCAGAGAGAGAGAGAGGACTCCTATTCAAAAATGACAGAGTAGACCTAACAACCAACATTACAGATACAGGAGAGATTATGAGAGAGTATTATGAAAAATTTTATGCCAACAAATTCGACAACCTGCAAGAAACAGATATTCCTAGAAAACATATCCTACAAACATTTTCTTAGAAACATGTCGCCTGCCAAAGCTGAAGCAGAAAAAAATTGAAGATTTGAACAGACCAGTTACCTGAGCAATGAAATTAAATCAGTAATCCAAAAACTCCCACCAAGCCAAAGCCAGGTCAGAGAGCTTCACAGCTCACTTCTACCAAACATTTAAACAACAGTTAATATGTCTGTTTCTCAAACGACTGCAGAAAACTGAAGAGGAAGGACAACTCCCGAATTCATTATGAGGCCAACATTATCCTGATACCAAAACTAGATAATGACACTACTTTAAAAAAAAAAATTATAGGCCATGATCTCTGATAAAAACAGATGCAAATACCTCAAGTAAAATACTATCAGTTAACACAGTAATACTTTTAAAAAAATAATTCACTACAATCAACTGGGATTTACTAAATATTTATCAATATTTGTAAATTAATGTCACAAATGACATCATTAAGAGAAAGCCTAAAACCCATATGATCATTTCCATATTTACAGAAGAGGCACTAGACCAACTACCACATCCACTCATGATAAAACCCCCCAACATAGTAGATTTAGAGGGAACAGACCTCAACATAATAAAGGCTATCTACAAAAACCCCACAGTGAACATCATACTCAATGTGGAAAAATGGAGAGCTTTTCCCTTGAGGTCAGGAAAAAGATAAGGATGTTCACTCTCATCACTTTTATTCAATATAGTAATGAAAAGTCCTAGACACAGCAATCATACAACAAAAAGAAATAAATTGCATCAAGACTGGTAAGGAAGAAGAAGTAAAAGCTCCACTATTTGCAGTTGACATTATACTATGTAGAGAAAACCCTAAAGATTCCACCAAAAAAACGGCTACAACTGAGCAATGAATTCAGTAATGTCACATTATACCAAATCAATATACAAAAATTAAATGCATTTTTACACACTGATAATGAAGAAGTAGAGAAATTAAGAAAACAATCCCATTTATAATTGTACCCAAAATTATAAAATGTCTAGGAATAAACTTCACCAAGGAGGTCAAAGACTTGTACTCTTAAAACTAATATAACACTGATGAAAGAAATTGAAGACACAATTAATTAAGACATTAAATACTCATGTACTAGAAGACTAATATTGTTAAAATGTCCATATTGCCCAAAACAATCTACAGATTTAATGTAATCCCTATCGAAATATCACCAGCATTTTACATGGAATTGAAATAAATAATTCTAAAGTTTGTATGGAACCACAAAACACCCTAATAACCAAAGTAATCCTTTTTGTTTTCCCCCTTTTAGAGAGAGAGAACAGCAGGGTGGTGGAGGTTGGGGCAGAGCGACAATCTTAAGCAGGCTCCATGCTCAGAGTGGAACTGAACATAGGGCACAGTCTCACAACTCAACTCAGAGAGCAGGACCTGAGCTTAAATCAAGAGTCAGATGCTTAACCTACTGAGCTATCCAGGCTCCCGATAGCTGAAGCAACCTTGAAAACGAAAAGCTAAACTGGAGGCATCACCATTCTAAACTTCAAGTTATACTACAAAGGGTAGTAATCAAAACAGTGTGCTACTAGCACACACCCACCCACACACACAAATTAACGGATGAATACATCAGTGGAACAGAATAGAAAATCCAGAATTAAACTGACAATTATATGGTCAGTTTATCTTTGACAAAGGGGAAAAGACTGTAACAAATGGTGCTGGGGGAAGTCTGGACAGCTACATGCAATAGAATGAAACTGGACAAATTTCTTTCATATCACACACACAGATTAAGTACTTATATGCAGTGCCTGAAACTAAAAATCCTAGAAAAGAGCACAGACAGTAATTTCTCTGAATTTGGCCGTAACTTTTTTTTTTTTTTATGTATCTCCTAAAGCAGGGGAAGTAAAAGCAAATACAAGTTGTTCAGAGTACATCAAAATTAAAAAATTTTGCATAGCGAAGCAAACTATCAACAAAACTAAAAGCCCACTGAATGGCAAATGACATAGCCAATAAAGGGTTAGTATCCAAAATATAATAACTTAAATCAACACCCAAAAACCAAATAATCCACTTTTTAAAAAATTTTTTTTAATTTATTTATTTGTCAGAGAGAGGGAGAGAGAGCAAGCACAGGCAGACAGAGTGGCAGGCAGAGGCAGAGGGAGAAGCAGGCTCCCTGCCGAGCAAGGAGCCCAATGTGGGACTCGATCCCAGGACGCTGGGATCATGACCTGAGCCAAAGGCAGCCGCTTAACCAACTGAGCCACCCAGGCGTCCCCCAAATAATCCACTTAAAAAAAAAAAAGGGTGGAAGATATGAGCACATAGTTCTCTAAAGAAGAAATGCAGATGCCCAAGAGACACATGAAAAGATGCTCACCATCACTCATCATCAGGGAAATGCAAATCAAAAGTACCATGAGATGTTGCCTCATGCCTGTCAGAATGGCTGAAATGAAAAACAACAAACAAGTTTTGGTGAGGATGTGGAGAAAAAGGAACCTTTGTGCACAGTTGGTGGGAATGCAAATGGGTGTGGTGACTGTGGAAAAGACTGGAGGATCCTGAAAAAATTAAAAATCGAACTACCCTATGACCCATAAATCACACTAGTGGGTATTTATCTAAAGAATACAAAAACACTGATTTGAAAAGATATATGCACCCCCCTATATTTTCTGCAGCATTATTTACAATAGCCAGATTTGGAAGCAATCCAAGTACCCACTGATAGATGAATGGATAAAGAAGTATTTGTGTGTGTGTGCATATCTGTATATATATACTAATATTTTATATTTATAAATTACATATAATTCACAATTTATACATATATATAAATAAATAAGCCATAATAAAGAATGAAATCTTGCATTTGCAATGACATAGATGGATCTAGAGAGTATAATGCTGAGTGAAGTAAGTCAGAAAAAGACAAAAACCGTATGATTTCACTCATATGTGGGATTTGGGAAACAAAACAAAGGGAAATAAAGAGATAAACCGAAAACCACAATCTTAACTATTGAGACCAGATAGTTACCAGAGGTGAGCTGGGGCAGGGGATGAGTGAAATAGATGAAGGGGATTAAGAGTACACTTATCTTGATGGGCACTGAGTAATATATAGAATTCTGGAGGCATTATATTGTAAATCTGAAACTAAAAGCACTGTTACCTATACTGGTATTAATATAAACAATAAATATGATATTTAAGATTATAACTAAAATAGTATTAATAGAAGTCTATGTAACTAATTGGCTAATGGGGAAATGGAAAAATTAATCAATCCAAAAGAACATAGAAAGGGAAAATAGTATAGAACTGATGAATGGAAAATATAAAAAATTAAAACCCAGATATATAAATAATCACACTAAATGTTAGTAAGCTACATACTTTAATTAATATTCTTGAGTTTTCAGACCAGGATAAAAAGCAGCTAATAATTGAATCACATTTTTTATCTACTCTGATAACCTTTTTTTCTTTTCTCTCAAATTTTTACTTAAATTCTAACTAGTTAACAAGTACTGTAATATTGGTTTCAGGAGCACAATTCAGTGATTCATCACTTAAATGTTAACTACCAGTGCTCATCATAGTAAGTGCCCTCCTTAATACCCATCACCCAGGGGCGCCTGGGTGGCTCAGTGGGTTAAAACCTCTGCCTTCAGCTCAGGTCATGATCCCAGGGTCCTGGGATCGAGCCCCACATCGGGCTCTCTGCTCAGCGGGGAGCCTGCTTCCTCCTCTCTCTCTCTCTGCCTGCCTCTCTGCCTACTTGTGATCTCTCTCTCTGTCAAATAAATAAATAAAATCTTTAAAAAAAAATACCCATCACCCATTTAGTCCATTCCCCAGCCCCCCTTCCCTCTAGCAACCCTCAGTTTGTTCTCGATAGTTAAGAGTCTCTTAACTCTTAACTCTTTTTCCCCCCTTGTTCATCTGTTTCCTTTCCTAAACTCCACATGAGTGAAATCAATCAATGACATGTAAGGACCCTGAGAAGCTCAGTCATGCCAGTTCAAACCAAAGCAAAGTAGTTCAGCTAAAGAGTAAGAAGAAAGAAGTATTACCAAAAATAAAGAGAAAATTTTCGTAATGATCAATGATTAAATTCATCAGGAAGATAGAAAAATCGCTTATTTATATGTTCTATTTCCTAAGTATATGAAGTTTTTTTAAAATGGCAAAAACAAATGGAAAAATCAACAAATTGACAGATGTACATGAAAAGTTTAACCCCCATCTCTACTAATCAAACTACCCCCCCCAAAAAAACCCAAAAGAACAAAACAACAAAAACAAAATTACAAGGATAGCGTTTTGATATTCTCATCTGTAATCTCTTCTAATTGAAAGGTCTAAAACACTGCTCTCAAAATTACAGAACATGTTCTGCTCAAACATACTTGAAATATTTACCCACAATGTCTAGAAACTGGGCCATAAAGCAGGTCTCAACTAGCACAGAGTATGCTTTTCTACCACATGGAATTCAACCAGAAAAGAAAAAAAACAAAAGCAATACATACACACATGCACAACTAAAAGTATCCCCAAATATTGGAAATTAAGCCATACACTTTTAATTAATCCATGGGTAGTAGAATAAAAATCACAAAGGAAATTATCACATTTTAAAAATCAAAGATAACAGAATCATGACATGGCAAACCTTGTGGGACATAGCTAACAGAGAGGCTAGAGGAAAAAGAGTCTGAAATGTCTATACTGGAAAAAAAGAAATGCCAAAAATCAGTTACTTAAGCACCTGCTTCCAATAGGCTAAAAGTGAACAGAAATCTAAGAACTAGGAGAAATGTGGAAATAAATATAGGATGGGGGTGCTTGGGTGGCACAGTTGGTTAAGCATCCACATCTTGGGGGCAACTGGGTGGCTCAGTGGGTTAAGCTGCCTTCGGCTCAGGTCATGATCCCAGAGTCCTGGGATCGAGTCCCACATTGGGCTCTCTGCTCAGCAGGGAGCCTGCTTCCCCCTCTCACTCTCTGCCTGCCTCTCTACTTACTTGTGATCTCTGTCTGTAAAATAAATAAGATCTTTAAAAAAAAAAAAAAAAGGCATCCATGTCTTGTTTTTCACTCACGTCGAATTTCAGGGTCTTAAATTCTAATTCCACATCAAGCTCATGCTCAGCACAAAGTCTGCTTGAGACCTCTCTCCCTCTCCCTCAGTCCCTCAGTCCCTCCCCCACCCCACTCTTGAATAAATAAATCTTTGTAAATAAATATAGGAGAGAATATAATGAAACTGGAAACCGATACTGTAGAGAAATTCACCAGAAATAAAAGCTGTTCATTTGTAAAGATGAATAAAGTTAACTGAATCTTGCAAGGAAAAATAGAAAAGGTACAAGTTACCAATATCAGAAATGAAGAAGGAGACATTATTACAGACTCCATAGATGTTAAAAAGGTAGTAATTGGACATTATGGACTTATTTATGCCCATAAGGTTTAAACTACGTATGACAGAGGCTTATAAGTTAAAAATGTAGTCTTTGCAAACTGGCATAAATATCAGAAAAGTGAAAAAAGGTTTATCACTTTCTCTACTGAATAAAATGAATCCACAATTACTAACTTTTAACACAAATCGCCATGCCCAAATGAATCAGACACAAGCTTCCTCAGAGAGAAGTAAAAGACAGTGCAGTTTCTACCTCATGTCATGAAGCCAGCCTAATCTTAATGCTAAAACCTGATGAGCATATTACAAAAAAGGAGACTAAACAATCTGCTTCTCATAAACAAATTCTACATAATTTATTAGCAAATCTTACCACTAATATGAAAATATAATGCTATAACCAGGTAATACAATGATAGGTTATAATATTTGAAAAAAATTCTTATTAATGCAAATTAAAATATTGAGAGAAAAAAACTAAAATCCTATCATCCATCTCAACAGATGCAGGAAAGATTATATATTCATCTCTTATTCATGAAAAAAGCTCTTTGCACCCTAGAAATAGGGAATTTAATATGATAAAGGGTAGCTACAAAAAAAATAGCAAATATGAGGTTTAATGGTACACAAGAGAAAGCTTTCTCCCTGTACTTGGAAATGAGATAAAGTTGTCTACTATTGCTACTTTATTCAATTATACTGAAGGTTTTAGCCCTTACAGTAAGATAAAAGTAACGAATAAAAGTAAAAATACCGGAAAGGGAGAAATAACGTTGTCACTCTTCACAGACAACATGATTGATCAAATGCATAAAAATTAAAAAGAAATCTATAGTTAAACTATTAAGTTTATGTGATTAGAGTTCTAAAATACTCAGACATTTTCTAGTAATAGAGAAAATAAAGATACTTAGTAAAAGACCTTCCATTAAATAGTAACAGAATCTAAAGAAGGATGTAAAGGACCTTTGAACAGAAACCTACAAAACATTAGTAGGAGAAATTACAGAGGTTGTGTCTCCAAAGAGAGTGAAAAATCAAATCAGACAATGGGAGAAGGTATGTTGATACCCCATGTAGCAAAGGACTCATATTCATAACATATAATGTGCATTTCCATTAGGAAAACATAAACGACCCCATTACAAAATGGCAAGAACCTGAACAGGGACTTCACAGAAGAAGATATCCAAGTAGTCATCTTACCATCATAGTTTCTTAGCATAAAATCATCAAAATTTTGCAGATTAAGACAAATAAAATATAGTTATGTATCTTGACAATGACTAACATTACAAATGAGTAATAATAACTGGCTGTACCAAGTGTTCTTCTAGACCTGCAGTAACCTGAACTTCTACACATTTCTGGTCAGAGTGTAAAGTAGTATATCCCATTAGGCAAGTATTTGGACACATACACTTAAGTTGAAAGACTGTATATCTATCATCATTCACTTTATTTCTAAGTACACAATATAGGTCAATTCATGTATCTATGCACCAAAAGATATACATACAATATTCATAGTAATACTTTTCCAACAGCCTGAAACTGAAATACCCAAATATCCACCAGTATAAAAAAAAAAAGTTGTGGTGTATTTATTCAATCAAATTATTTTCCCATCCATGGGGAAAATGAGCTATAGTTATATACAACTATGGGAGTCATTTTGACAAGTAATACTATATTGAGATAAAGAAGCCCGTGTGTACAATATATTAATTCAATTTTTATAACATTCTGAAGAAAGCAATTTAATGTCATGTTTAGTAAGAGAAGGGGTTACTGTAAGAGTCATAGAGACTGGCATGGGGTAAGTGAGAGGATTTGGGGGAGTTGGTATTGATATGCCAGGTATATTGATTTGGAAGCTGGTTATAGGGGTTTGTTCATGTTATAAAATTCTAGTGGAATAAAATCTTAAGATTTATATGCTTTATTGTTTGCATAGCTGATTTCAAGTCCAAAAGTTGACCCCACACCAGAAACTTAATGGAGTCATCCCTAGTTGTTTTTTTTTTTAATATGGCTATTATGTTTTTATACATAAATTCACTAAAAGAAAATTTCATGATAATGGAAACATCAAACCTTTTTAAGTATCATTTATTGGTTTATTATGGTACTATCACTTAAGAAGAAATTCATACTGAGAATTTTCTACTCTAGGATTATGTTTTATAAGTACTGTATTTTATTAATTAGTTTTGTGTCTGTCTGTTTCCTTATTTGTTGGTCACAAAGCCCTGGATTCCTGTGTGAGCTTTACCACTTCTTAGCTTTGAGTAAATAGGGACAAGATGACTGGAGTCTATAATATACCCTTATTTTAGACTGATAGGATGTTCAAGAATGGACAGTTCTTTACTACATAGTAATATATTTAAGTTATACAGATTGATTTCAGTGCTTACATTCCCTAAGATCAGAATTACGTCGGAGAGAAAGTATCTTCACAAAAGCCCAACGAAACCCAAAGAGTACGTACCAGATTTTGCAACAAATGCTGGGAAGTTTACAGTATTAGTTTTCTTCTCTAACGAAAGTGTATTTGGTCTTGTGTGTATGCATGTACATGTGCATGTCTGTATTGGGGCACAACTGTTGTAAACTGGTACTGAATGAACATTTAAACGGAATATTGGCTACATCTTTACATTAATCCCTCTCTAAGTGTGAGTCCCTTTAATTAAGATCTGAATATATAAGGGATTTAAACTGAATTGCATTGTCAAAGTAACTTCAAGATACTCAGTCCCAATAATCTTGAATCAATCCTATTTGAAATAATTAGAGGGAAAAGAAACACCACTGAAGATTAGATAATAGAGGCATAATGCGATTTTGTTAGCAGAGTAGATTGAGAGATTTTTTTGCCAAGACGACTTAGGTTATCAAAGAGGACATGGGAGTTATAAACTCAACACAGAATTTTATTTCCTTATCTGTTACAGCTGGGAGAAAGAGGAGTTGTGTAAGAAAGCTAGAAACATGTATTTGGGACACTACCAGAAAAAAAAAAAATCAGTATTTGAGTTACAAATTAGGCAAAAACAATACACAGTAGAACGGAGCAGCACATCTCAAATGAAACAAACTAAAACCACACATGCATACACACATACGTGCAAAAACAAGACCAACAAGCCTACAGACAAAGGAAACCAAATTTGTAAGCCTCAACAGCTAAAAGTAATATTTTATAACAGATGTTAATAGAAAAATGGAAAGTGTAACAGTTCTCTTCTCCTTAGTATGGACTTTTCATTTATAAACAGTCATAGATGTTTTCTTTATGTAAAATGTGACTGTTAAACTTTTACATTTAATAAAAATACGGAATCCAAGAGGTTCAAAAAGTTAGTGCTCACATCAGTGGTTTGAAAACTTTTCCCCGTGGCATCAAAATTTTACAACCTTAAACTACTTAGTTTTAAGGACCTCAACTTTTGATCTGAGGAAAAGGATCATGAAGGTTACTGTAGATAGTTAGGAAAAGGATAGAGTGGAGAACTTGCCACATGATTATGTAGGACTCTGCAATTTCCAGGTTCACAGAAGATGAATGTAATAAATAAGGGAGCTGTGCATTTTCTCCCCATGCAGAAAGCGTTTGAAAATGCTATAGCCAGAAAGCATGCTTTTTAGCACTCAGGAAAACCAAACAAAGGTCAGTGAAGACTTGAACCAAAGTCATGCTCAGGGGTCATTTTCTCCAGGGAGTTGAAGCCATTGTGAAATATATCTAAGTCCACAACTTTTTCAGGCAGAGAGAGCGCTTCTCTCCCTTTCTTGAGAGCACTACTATTTAGGTAATAGAGAAGTATGACTTATGAGATTTATTTGATACTAAAGCCCCCCATCTGACTGAAGTTCCAGTGTAATTCTAAACTACTCTGTAAATAGGACAGATTTTTAAGGAATAAAATAGAATCCCTCCTCCTCATAGTCTGGCTTGCTGAAATTTTCACAATACGACGACGAAAAATTATGGAAATTCTGGTGATCAGCTTCTCCCTTGATGCATTTTAGAAGGCAGAAATTTCTTGGTATATATTGAAAGGGGTCGAAAGACTGTTTGAACCAACCCATCAATACTGTTGCCATGACAGTGAAAGGGTAACACACAAGAATAATATTGTCAGGAGAAAAACCTAATATCCCCAGGAGCATTTCTAACCTGCTGGTATCCATTGGTTAATTATATTCTAGGCTGTTCCTATTTAATAACCTATGGATTGGTTAACCATCCACTAGCTATTTAGAAATTACCGTATCATTGATGGGCATAATAGCTCTCAAGAAGTTTTATCTTTAGCCACAAAAGAAGCGAAATCTGCTGCTGAACTTGTTTTCCAAGACTTTCTTTCACATTTTCCTCAGTTTTGTTTTACATTTCCTAACTTGCTATCTTTTCTATCACATATTCAGTTCCTATAATTTTCCTGTTTTATAAACCTCCACCATGCCTCTCATCTCTATTCAATTATAAATTCTCTTATTTTGCATTCCCCTGTTGCCTGTAATTTGCTGCTCATGGCTTCCACCCTTCTCCTTGTAGAGGGCTCAAGATTTCTTTATTGAGCCCTACCAGTATATCTAAATTTGCCAAATCATTTTTTTTTCTGTTATAGCCTGAAAAAGAGACTGTTTATTTCAATCGATGCCTGCAAAAACAGCTCATGGAAACTAGTTAGAAGCAAATTCCCAGGTAACTTAGACTTGGCAGTATTCCATTACCTTTGATTATAAAAGGGCAAAATTAATGGGCAATTCATGAGGCTCTGTGACAGAGAGGTGACAGGAAGTCAGTACAATGCAAATGGTAGAAGTCAAGGAATTGTTTATACTAGGTGCCCGTTCATGTTTTGTGTGGGCTTTTTTTTTTCCCCTCCCATCGTTATGTGAAAACAATCTGAGTTCTGTGGCCAGCTGAAACAGGCTTTTCCTTCCAGACCACTGTGTCGCATCTCTTCTGTTTAGAAAATTAATCTTTAATGAATGCTAATCAGGTTTTAATTATAATATCTTTATATTTAATGTTTGTGTACTAGATGAAAAGCAAACATTTTGGGGCCAGTCACAAAGGACATGAATAATTTCCTCAGAAGCTCATCTAATTAATTTTATTGCTCTATAATATCTTTAAAATTTGAACTGCCATCATTTCATTAGTTTAGATAAAAGTGAATCTTCAGCACTTAAATTGGACACGTGCAAGGACGTCAATCGTGCATGTTCATCTAATGTAGTAGGTGAATATGGTAACACCTTTGGGGGGTACTTGGGGGCCACGACACACTAGTTTTTGTGCTGCTTTTATTGTTTCTCTTCCAGTTTTAACAGTTTCAAGAAATCATCAGTCTATTTCTGGGATACTCATATACTTAGGAAAACAAGATAAAACCAACCCTAACTTTTCTTGCCTGTCTGCTTTATGCTAACATTTTAAAATTATAAATCTCATCAAGAATATTTCAATGGCTTGACCATCATCGCAGGATATAGCCCATCCTCCTTAGCATGTAACAGAAGACTCTTCCTGATTTGGTCTCACCTCGGTGTCCTGGTGTCACCACCAGTGACTTCTCTGGAAACACTCTCCACTGGGGCTACTGATTTATTGGTGATGGCATCCGCTCTAGGCTTCTAGGCTTTCAGATGTGGCCCTGTCTCAAAGATTTGTCCACCTTTCTTTACCTAGGAGACTTCTGTTCATTATTTAAAGCTAATTCAAAGCTCATTTCCTTGTTTAAATCCTCCCCGTGACTGTAGGACAGTGTCTCCGCCTCTTGTGATCTTCTGCAGCATTTTGTAAAGGAGTATTTTGCAGGACAGATGAAGGTGTCAGCTAACCCTTATAAAGCTAGGGTCCTGTGGATTCCTTGCTTATGTCTGTGCTTAGTAACGGGGAATACAAATGAAATTATTTACTGGATAACTAAAGAATGATGAAAAAGGAAATGAATGCATAACAAAATGGTGTTATCAAACATTTCACGAGGGAGTTATGAGCTTTTTAAACATCCTTGAGCTTTTATATGTTGAAAAATGAATTGAAAGAAGCATGGACAAGTAAATCTCACATATCCTTGTTTTTTTCAGACAGGAATGGTTTGGGAAGAGTATCGTCCTCTTCAGTCACAAATGGCCTAGTGTTTGGGAAGAGGGAATATAGTGGTTTAAATGGTGCTCCCCCCCCAAAAAAAAATTATGTCCAGTGTCCAGTTCCTAACCCCAGAAACCTATGAATAGGCTATTTGGAAAAGGGAGGGTATTTGTAGATGTAATTAAATTATAGATTGTAAAATGAGATCATCCTAGATTACCTGGGTAGGCCCTAGGTCTAGTAACCACTGTTTTTATTAGCGATAGAAAAGTAGAAGACATGGTAAGAGGAAGAAATATCCCTGTGAAGACTGAGGCAGAGACTACAGCTCTTCAGTCACAGATAAAAGAAGTCCTTGGATGGTCTCCGCCAACTAACAACCACCTCCACTACTTTGAGATCACCACTGGGCTTCAACTTTTCCACATTCCTGCAAAACACAATTAGCTCTTTCTGAAAGGTTCAGAGCTCTCTGCTTTATGTTTCACCATCTGGGCTTGCCTGGACCAAATGACTGAGCCATGGCTCTGATGTTTCTTTCCTAGGGACACTCTGCCTTAGCATTGGAGGGTCCTGTGTGTGGGGGTAGAGGGTGTGTGGGGTGGTGGGGGGAGTAGACTTGAGTCCTCTTGGTTCACTTCTTTCAGCATGAAACCTCTCCTTACGTGCCATGGAAGGAAGATCAGGGCCCAGGATTCTCAGGGATGCTTGGTCCAATGTAGAATTAGGTCACATGAATAGGGACTTGGTGGAAGAAAGCAGGCCCCACCTGCAGTTGCCCAAAACTTAGTCTCAGCAACAGGGATCTGAGTGGGATGAGAAAAGCTAACATCCCACCTCTCTTGGGTATAGAGCCCTTGACTAGAAGCCCAGGGGAGAGGGAGTCCTGCGTTCTTGGTTGTGTTAGTCCGGAAGATAGTTCTCATGTTCCTGACCTCTGAGAGTGGGGGGAGTGAACAAGGGTTGGTTCCAACACCACAGACTAACTTACCAATGTTTTGTAGATTTTCTTGAATAAATGTTTTTATTTGCTATATGCTCTTAGGACCTTTTTCAAAGACTTTAAATTAAAATACACTTTTTTTGTTTTTTAACACATTTTTCTGGGAAATGGGATGGTGCTGTTCCTCATGCTGGCATGCCCCAAGTCAAAAAAAAAAAAAAAAAATAGGGGCACCTGGGTGGCTCAGTGGGTTAAAACCTCTGCCTTCAGCTCAGGTCATGATCCCAGGATCCTGGGATCGAGCCCCGCATCGGGGGTGGGGGGAATGTCTCTGCTCAGTGGGGAGCCTGATTCCCCCTCTCTATGCCTGCTTCTCTGCCTACTTGTGATCTCTGTCCATCAAATAAATAAAATCTTTTTAAAATAAAGTAATAAACACACAAATACACACACACACACACACACACACACACCCACCCCAAAGAATAAAACCCGAATTGTTTGTTAAAAGCCTTTTGAAAAGAGATGTAGTTTGGGCTGAATCTTAAAGGAGAACAAAGAATCAAGTTATAAGAAGAAGGGATTAGGCTACACTGTTAGTTAGGGTTAACTGTCCAGTATGTTTTATGTAACCACGAAGGCTACAGAAATTCTGTCCTGTCATAATCCACTAGCATATCCTTTTTCGGTGCCTGAGTATACAGTTCAGGTTTTCTCTTATTTTAATCAGGCATACTGTAAACTACTAAATTAAAAAGAAGTGCCAACAAAGACATCCAATTCAACTATCGATGTAAGAAGAAATTTAGTAAATTTGGCCAATTATTAAATAAATGTAAAAAATACACAATTGCGGTAAACATAATACACAACATACACATCATGAGATTCTTTACAGTTTTGAGCAGTAGATTCCAAATTGAGTTCTGAGTTTTCCACAGGCCAAAACAAAGAAGAAATTAATTTTTTGAAGATTTTATTTATTAGAGAGAGAGGGAGAGAAAGATCACGAGCCGTGTGGAGGGGTAGGGGGAGAAGCAGACTCCCCACAGAGCAGGAAGCCAGATGTGGGGCTCCATCCCAGGACCCTGGGATCATGACTTGAGCCCAAGGCAGATGCTTAACCAAGTGAGCCACCCGGACGCCCCACAAAGAAAAAAAAAATATCATCATTTCCCAAATGCCTACTGTTGATTAGATTACAAGATATTGTTCACTTGTGGAAGTTCTAGGACAAATTAAGTATCATAATTTTAAGAATCTTCTCTGTCATTCATGAGGTTCTAACAGTATGAAAATGACAGATCCCTATCCCACGTCACTTCTAACAAACAAACAAGTCAGAGTGACGTTTTCCAGGGTTCTGAGCCCTGGGATAGTTAATACCACCTTATCACTGACACTACATATGAGGAAAAGGTATCCTACTTTAATGTTCAGAGTTAGCCCAATAAGCAGCTCATGCAGCTTTTATCTTTTGTGCTGGAGTCTTACCACCTATCAGCATCTAGATATAAGAGATGATTTCTCTCTTTTTTTTTTTTTCCCCAATGCGGAGATCAGGAAAGAAGAAAAAAGAACAGATTTAGCATAATTATCCCTTGCCCAAATGATGAGAAAAAAAAAAAAATCAATGTATAGGATGCCTGGGTGGCTCAGTTGGTTGGACTGCCTTTGGCTCAGGTCATGATCCCGGAGGCCCAGGATTGAGTCCCTCATCGGGCTCCCAGCTCCACGAGGAGTCTGCTTCTCCCTCTGACATTCTCCTTGCTCATGCTCTCTCTCACTGCCTCTCTCTCAAATAAATAAATAAAATCTTTTTAAAAAAATCAATGTATACATGTTTTCCTGTCAGGTGTATGTGCAGCATAAGAAAGGAAACAAAGGGTATCAGTTGATAGACTTGACCCAGTCCAGTCAACCATTGCCCGTAAATCTGACTCAAGAAGTTTAGCATTTTTTTCACTCTCCAAGGAGCAAGATCCTGTTCAAGGAGAACAACTTTTCCTTGTACTTTCCAGTTCTCAAAGACTGTGCAATTATTCCACTGTCTATTCTGTATATGTAGTTTATTAATCTATGCTGATCGTTGGCTCATTGTTAATTGAAGGGTAGAGAGATGGAAGACAAAAACATCATAGAAGGCTCCTGTAATCATTTAAATACACAAGAGTTGGTCTAGGATGTGGAACAGAGAAAATGAATGTTATATAAATAAATAAATTATCAGTAGTTTGTAGAGTTGAGATACAGAGAATTACAAAATAAAAATTAATCACTTAAAGGGACTCTGCTTGGGTACAATAGTACCATGAGTAAATACAGGGAATTTAAATTGTTCAGTCTCAGGCAGGCTTGCAGATGATTAGTGCAATTCTGGGAGGCTTGCAGATTATTAGTGCAATTCTGGGAATGTTAAGGATATATCCACTTCTGCATTTGATAGTTGGACTCAAAATTTAAATAAGTGTTCGTCCATGCGTTATTTGTAAGAAACCTGTATGTGTTCTTGAAGAAATGGCAGTGATTAGTTACCTTAAATATATTTTGTTTTGGACTTCAGTATTATTCTGTGCAAAGGTCTCATGTTTGGGAGACCAAAGCTACATCTGGGGGTTAATGTTTAACTGCATAATATTGGTAAAGGCATATGTTCCTTTGAATGCCAGTCTCCCCACCTAAAATAGGAGAATTACATTGAATTGAATGTAACTCATCGTTCCATATGGTTATAATTCACATAGGATTGAAAGAGATATGCTTCCATAAACATCCCACTGTATAGACCAAATAGTATGCATGGCACTCATCATGTTGACAGTTACAAAGGACAAAGGCTAAAATGCCCTTGACTGTGCCTAATACTATCTGAGCACCTACTGTTTTCTCTTATTTTTAACGGTTCTGGAAATAAAGTTCTTCAGTTTCTTTCAGTTTTCTCTGGAATAAAAGGAGGTTAAGTCACTTGTTCAGGATCATGTAGGGACTTGAAGGCAGAGCGGGCATCCCAAACATTGCTATTAGGTATGCACCATATACTGTATCCCCTTTTATTCTCTAGCAGCTGCTGTTCAGGTCATGGTAAGGCTAGAGAAGAAGCATAAATCTTTAAAGATATAATTGTACTTTATTTCACATACCTTATACCTTATTTATCCACCTTAAACAGGTGGATAAAGCAAAAAATATAACTTCCCTCTCTTGGGATCATGTAATTTTTTGAAACTTCCCTTTCTATTTGAAACTAAGAGGTCCATGGTTCTTCTCTGAATTAAGAAGTTCACTTATTAGAGATAAGACGGTAAAAGAAAAGGGGTTTATCAGGTGAGACATTTAAGGCCGTTGGCTGGATTCTGGGGAAGTGAGGTTATGTTCCACAACTGAGGCGGTGGGAATTCCACAGGGTACTATCCATCCATCCACAGTTAATCCCATTAGCATACTGGAGAGCTGCCATGCTAGTTAACTAAATTCAAATCTTGTAGCATTGCCAGTGGGTTTAACCAACTATAAATTTAGAACACGGCTATGATTATTCAGTGTGTGCTTTAGAAGAATTTTGCTATTTCACACACACAAAAATGAGTATTTGAGGGGTTTAGAGCTCTGAATTTAATCAATTATCACAAAGATCACTTTGATACATCAAATGCAAGTCTGTTCCTTCATATTCAAAAGCCACACACATCCCCCTCTTGGCTTACATATAAATATTCACTGCCACAGAGACACAAATAAATAATTGGCCATCACCAGTGCATTCTGTATAATTTACAAGAGATCAGAAGATTATTACATGGTACAAACTGTATTGCATATATTACAAATGAAAAATCATCACATGGCCAAAGTCAACAGTGTATTAGTTAGTGCACCAGATTTCTGTGCACGCATGCGTGTGTGTGTGTGTGTGTGTGTGTGTAACTTTTAAAATTTAAGGACTTAAGGATTAAGGATTATGTATTAAATTCTCTGTTGGAATTGACCTGGAAAGAGGAAAAGATTATTATCTGTTTACACTGATGAAAATCTTTATGAAAATGACAATATTAAAATTACTTAGGCTTATCTTATCAGAAAGATCCCAAGGTCAATTTTTGATTAAAAAAATAGAATTCACAAGAGGTATGATTTCCCCATCTTTAATATTGTCTTTATCATTGTTAAGGAATTGCTTTCAACCATTGGCTCTGGCCTTTTCCTGGGTTTTTGATGTTCCTCTTTAATATAATGCCAGTCAAATAGGGTAATAGCACAAAAATGGCTTGAGTTCTACCCAAGATAAACAAAGAGAGAAATCTTTGTTGTGTAGGACATTTTTTTTCTTTTGTATAATGCATTTTATCATTTAAAAAAAAGCTTACTTCATCAGGGAAACCTCTAAGTTTTTCAGAGATGGTCTTTGTCAAGCTAAGCTCCAGCAAATGGTGTTTGAAATAATAATTTATTCTTAAGCAGTTAAGCACGTGCTGTCTTTTTTTCCCCTATTGAGCGGTTAGTTTCCATCATCACTATGTTGAAAACACCCTAATTAAAGGAAGTTGAAACAGACACACATGCTTTCCAGAAGAAAGTTGAGTTGTACGTTAAAAATGAAGTACCCTCAATGCTGATGTTATTTTTTCCTTCCCATAGGGAACCACAGTCAGATATCACGAGTGCCTGTTGCTATTAAAGTGCTGGATGTCAATGACAACGCCCCTGAATTCGCATCCGAATATGAGGCATTTTTATGTGAAAATGGAAAACCCGGCCAAGTAAATATCTCCATGTTGTTAATGCTGAATATGTTTGTATACAACTGTCTCATATCTGATTAACCTGCATTCTAGTGAGCATCTCATCATTTACGGTCTGCAAAGTCACAGGCAGGAAACATCCAAATGGGAACAGAGAAGGAACATTTTTTTTTTCTTTTGGAGAGGTTAATTCTCTCTACTTAGGACCACTTGGGCTCCTCAAGTTCAACACCCTGCTGTGCCATGAACCCAGAGCCAAGTAACAATCTTAAAGTCTCTTGGGCTCTGGCTAAAACACGGAGGTCTCAGAGATGGGGACAAAAATTTTAACCTTAAGACAGGAAGCAAGAGAAAAGCTCACAAGGAGGGCGTTTAAGTTTCATAGCAACCCTAAGAACCACACCTAAGAGTGGAACCCAGGAAGACCAGTGGTAGAAAGTGATTTTTGCAATCTGTAAAAATGCAGATGTATTTAGATAAACCCAGGATGAAAGTGATTTAGACGTGCAAGTGAAGCATCTGAAAATTGTGTAATGGTGAAACATTTTTTTTTAACCTTTCTTATGTAGCGTAGATAGGGACAATGTAGACAGATAAAAATAGAGAAATAGGAAAGAAGGAAGGAAAAAGGAGGGAGGGAGAGAGAGACAGAAACAAAAAAGACAAAACCTGCTCTACTCTGAATGTCAAAATGGAAATAGTCTATGTAAAGTTCTAAAAGCACAAATGTAATAGATTTATTTTAACGAGGTGCCAAAGTACTGTATGTTTAAGAAATTTATCGTTTTTCAACTTCCTAATTTATTTCTGGATGGTGACATTTTAATTTAAATAAACAGCAGCTGACAGCACGACACTGGAGTTGTTAATCCAACTATTCTTGGGCCTCACGTGGGTGTTAGGAATTAAACTTACTATTTGCCGAGTAGCTTACCTGACAAGAGTCAGATTTTTTTTCCACCTACAGAAAGGAATAGCACTGTAGCCCTATACCTTTATTTAATTATTACAAAAGATCAATGTGTTACCCTCCTGTGAAACAGTGGACATTTTCCCCTACACTACTCACTGGATCCCAAGGAGTAGCCTGATTTCTGTCTCCCAAAGACACGAATACACGTGTACACACACACACACACACAGAGCTAAAATTCTAGCATTCAAACCCATTCATTTCAAAGATCTAGATGTCATAAATACTGTTATCAAAATATTCGCTTTCAGCAGCGATAGGCTCTTAAAAATATTCTGACATTAAGTTTCCTAATTTCATCATGTGGAACTGCCCTCTATCATATCTGTTGAACATTTTCATTTATAATCTTTTGAGGGTAGAGTGTATGTGTATATATATATATGTGTGTATATGGCAGTAATGATCACTTGGCTAAGTTGGCAGATCGAGTTGACAGAGTTTGATAAAAATTTACGCAGGTTAGTTCCAAGGATATGGTTGTGTGGACCCGATTGCTCCTGGGGTGATGTAGCCAATCAGAGACTTACCAGCCAGACATTTTTGATCACACAGAATCTGTCAAATACTTGAGAATTAAAAATTCATGAAAAACTCATCACACAAGTTCCGAGAGTCAATGGCATTGATATTTCAAAAATCCCACATTGGCTTCACTTGTGGTATTGACATATGCATGCCTTTGGACCTCCAGGAATCTGGAGGTTTACCCTGTGGATTTTGACTATTTCCAAGGTTTTAATGATTCCTCAGCAGTTCTCACCATCAGGGGAAAAAAAAAAAATTGCATTGTTTCATCATCTTTCTTCTGCGCGATCAAAATAAAAAAAAAAAGCAGTTCATTCTTTGTTTTATGATTTTTGCATATCAAAATGAATGACTCATTTTGTGAAGAAATGTTTTTGTTGTGTATCTGTCCACTGCCTCTACCTTATCCTCAAGTGAATCTGTTAGGTATGTTTATCAGAGTTCATATTTACATAAAGAGATCAGATTTTTGACTCCTCACGTAAGCTTTGGACGTATGATTGACTGGTTGATACACAAGAAGTTGTTCAAACAACTCCTGAATTCCTTGCATCTTTTGTGCTAGCCAGAACTCATGTGTGATTCATTACACCATTCCTAGTTCACTTTTAATGGCTCAAGGATCTCCTTTTTGTATTTAACATTTTCTAAAATGCCTACGTGTTATCGACACCAAATAGTGTTTATGTAAGTTCAACACAGATGCACTTTCAGTCATCTCTCATAACAGCACAAAACGACTTACTTCATTTTGAAATCAGAATATTCATTATGAGGTGATCACACACTCATGGAAAACAAATGTCAATAGTCTTAGCAATAAATTCATAGTTATATCGGTATTTTCAACTATTATTGTTGGCTTTAAAACAGCCTCAGGGAAAGGAATGTAGGGACTCTGAAATGTCTGGTTTGCCTGGAAGGTATGGATTTAAGGCTGAACTCAAAGGGGATCAGCGGCCTGACAAATGAGGCAGCTGGAGATTATTAATAATAATCAAGGGCAAGCCAGTAAAAACCAATCTGTAAAGACCTTCTGGACCAAGAACACCTCTAGAAAAGGTTTTTAAAACCTCTCACAAAATGAAAGCCAGTATCAACATGAACGTAGAGAATTCCACTGTGCTTGACTAGTTGTTTTTTTTTTTTTTTTAATGAACACACTCATTTAAACAAAGAATCAAGTAAAATAAAAACTTTAACAAGGAAACACGCCACTTTTCTCTTCTCTATACATAGACCTCCAGGACAGGAGGCATCTGTCCTAGAATTGTCATAGGTTCACTTTGAAAGTAGGATTGGAATTCCTATCTGCTTCTCCCACCTTTTATTTATTAAGAGTAACAACCCGCTCATGACAGAAAGAGTTCAGAGGCCTCATTTGAACTAATCTCTCCATTACATAATTAAATGTTAACATGGTATATACTATTCCTAGTTACTTCTATTAAAATACCACTTCCCCACTAGGTAATGTATCTCAAGTCAAAAGTTTTAAGAGGACTTTAGTCTTCTTAACTCCATCACAGCATGATAGAATCATCTACAGATTACTCGGCCCTCAGTTTAACAGGAGAAATTAGTCTTTCCACTGACTCCTCTCTAATGGCCAAGACAGAAATGATGTTATGGATTAAAGATTTCAAGATTAGAAAGCAAAATATGTAACAGACAGCCCATGTGTCTGATAGGATGGTAGGTTTGGGTCCGTCGGTAAATACTTATTAAACACAAACTATGTACCAGGACTTGAGGAGGTACTGGGGATTTAGTGGCAAACAACACCCTAAACAACAGTCTTTTTCCCTTCTAGAATTTTCTCTCTGGCAAACACGTAATAACATTAGAAATGATAGAATTGCGAGAACATACCTCAAATCCTCTGGGCAGAAAGGAGGCTGAAGAGCTGAAGGGAAAAGGAGCTCTCTCACTGAAAAGACCTCTTAATATAGGACCCGTCCCACCAGAGACAGGAAACATCTATCAAGAGCTAAAAAGGAGTCAGCTGGGGATAAACCAGGTTCTCTCTGAATTGGATGGTAATCTGGCTGGACAGGTGGAGGAACAGGTAACAGCTGTGGAGAAACCAGTACCTTCCTTCATTATGCTTGACAACAGCACACTTGGAACCAAACATGAAAAAAAAACAGAGAATTTTAGTGACCAGTGTTGGCCAGAGGGCCTTCCATAACTCTCTCCTACCTCTTGTCCCCTGAATAGGGTCTTTCTGGGATTCTGTTTCAGAGGCTAACCCCTTGTTTACCCTACAGACCTAATTAGGATAACTTGCTCCAGATGGTTCACTGTTGCAACTACTACACTGAAAATGTTGAATCTCCAGGAGTGAGTCAAGGTCTCTTATTTAATCCCAGAGAATATTTCATTGTTTGAGAACTAGTTAGATGACAGACTGCTTCAGCTCTTTCTTCCTTCAGGAAGGAGCTTCCCCTTTTACTATATATAAATCCAGTGGCATATAATTGGAGCTTCATCACCCTCTATAGAATCTGAGGTTTGCTATTTGGCATCGAGTTAATTATGTCTGGGCTTAAAAAAAACAAAAAAAAAAACAAAACAAAAAAAAAAAAAAACAGGCCTGGTTTACTTTTTTAAATTCCTTTGTCACGGACCAATACTGTAACAATATGATGCTTGCTTATCCTAGGAATATCACAGGTCCAGTTAAAAAAAATAAAGCAAAACAAATAACATCTTATATTTCTAGATATGTATCTAGCCAATGCTTGGTATATAATGAATATTCACAAAATTTTAGAATCACAGTCCTAATTCATTTCATTCAGCAGTGACAAATATTTCAATAACTAGTTTCTCAGATATTACCATGGAAACCCTTGTTTTACTCACAGACACACACTGCACAAACTAACCTTTTCAAATGAAAAATCATTTGTTGAACAATATTTCTTGTGCATCTACAAGATGCTAAGTATTGTAATATGACCTGGGAAAACAATGTAAAAAGAACAAAAAAATGTTCTCTCTAATGGAACTTAATGAGGAAAGGGCTTATTAAAAAAAAAAAAAAAGGTAGAATGAATCCATAATATAATTTTAGTTTTGAAAACTGGATTGAAGGGAACATGAGCACAACTAGACAGGGGAACAAAGAAAAAGCAGAGATCTACTTTATATAGTGTTTTCAGAGAAAGTTACTTTTTAAGTGGGTATCATGTGAACTAAAACTGGAAAAAAAAAATGGGAAAGGACTAGGCATTCAAAGCCTGGAAGCAAGAGCCTTCTAGCCAACAGGATAAGCTTATGCAAAGACCCTGAAGGTAGAAAGACCTTGGTTTGCTTAAAGAATTGAAGCCCTCTATGGCTTAAGTGTAATAATAAGAAGAATGCAATAACAAAAAGACTGAGATTGAATGAAAAGGGTCCTATTTTGGATAAAATGTACACACACACACGCAATGAAGCAGCAAAAACATTTAGAAGGCTGTAACTGCAAAAAATGGGAATAGTCTGGTCGAAGGTGGTAGCAAATGAGATGGAGATAAGAATTGTGAAAGTTGTATGCTTACATGAATGATGTAATATAGCAGATGTCCAACATACAAACAACATCACTGCTTCGCAGGTGTGGTGTTGCAGATAAGGGGGCTGAGGCTGAGAAGGGTTGAGGGACTTCCCCAAGGCCAAGAAAAGTGGTATATTGGTTTCCCACATCCTTGTACTTTCTAGGATCTTGCAGTGCTTCCCAAGGAAGCCAACCTTGAGATTCCATTGCCTGTGTGAGCCACTTCTTAGAAATAAGATTCTGATCAGAGTGAGCATTTTTCTTTTTTTTTAAGCTTTTATTCATTTATTTGACATACAGAGATCACAAGTAGGCAGAGAAGCAGACGGGGGCGGAGGGGTGGAGGAGAGGGGAGCGGGCTCCCGGGTGAGCAGAAAGCCCGATGTGGGGCTTGATCCCTGACCCTGAGATCATGATCTGAGCCAAAGGCAGAGGCTTAACCCACTGAGCCACCCAGGTGCCCCAAGAGTGAGCATTTTTCAAAAGGGAAAAAAGTCAGGTCCTATGACCAACAAAGATACTTGATCCATAGTCATTCCACAAAATCTCCAGTGAAAAGAACCAAGAAGTTAGAAAGTAGAAATTATCTGTTATAAACATCAGCAATGAATGAATTCGCTACTTTATTTTTAAAATTTCTGTTTTTTTTCCTAATAAATGTGAAACAGTGAATCAAAAATATGGCATTTTATAATACTCATGAAACAATAAATTTAGGAGATTTAATTTTAACTTCCCTGCCAGCAGGCATCTTTCAGGATCTATCTGCATACACAGAAGGAGACAGGATTGATTTTTAAGACAGATGAAATTGATGACGTCAACAAAATGCGTAAAGTACTATTTTCATTGTGGGGGGGATGTTGAGTAAGGAGATGGTAAATTAGTAGAATGCATAAAACGGTATTTGAAAAACTCATATGTAACAAAACATATTTCAAGATAGTCATTAACCCAAGTATGACTTCTAGAGCTCACCTTTGGCAGAGGGGAAAACATAAGTAAAAAATGCAGTGGAGAGGTTTGAAGCTAAAACAATCGAAGTGTGAGTCACAGCTTTGCCATTTACTAATTTTGTGAACTTCTACCTTAATGTCTATTAAACTCTCATATTTTAGAAATACCTGGTACAATATCAAGTGCAGAATAAATAATTGTAATTACTATCAATATATATTTTAACTAGTCTCATAATCTAAAAAGCAAAATACACTTCATTCATATTGTTCTGTTATTTCATTGTTATTATTATATCTGCATGAGTTTGATTTGGAGCAAAACATTATAGTCTGTCAAGGGTTCATATAACAGAAGACAATCTAGTTCCCTGTATTGGGATAATTCTTCTTCTGATAATTTCCAAGTATATTATTTATTAAGAGTAAAGGGAGGGCTCATATTCCCCAATATGTATTTGTGAGTTATTATCTTTATTTTTCATATAAACTGGAATCAAATTACAGGAACACATACAATCCGAATCTTTTTGTGAAGTCGTGTTTGCAGCTGATGTATATATCAGCCGAATCTCTTGTATGGTTCCAAATTCCATAGGTTTGATTCTGGCCCCTGACCTAAACAAGATCAATACTCCACAGAGAAATGGTGTCAGGGATTGTTTAAAATTCTTGATCTATTTCATGCAAATATATTTTCTATGTTTTATTTTCAACCTATAAGTTACTGAATAAGAATTTAGGATAGAAATAAGGTGAGCACATGTGTACGCTTCTTTCCATTTGATCTTAGAAGTCATGTTGACGCCTTTTTGAAGACAGTAAAATTGACACTCGGTAGTAAATGGCCTTAGGCCTGGGCTTTGTGCTCATAACATAAACTGGGTAACGAGGTACCGAGAGGAGCTGACATGTTGTTGGAAGGGCAGAGATGCCCATGCCGATGACGCAGTAACCACCCGCTAAGGGGACACAGTGCCTCTGCAGAGAGGTGGAAATATTCCAGGCCTTTAAGATTCAAATAAGTTTTGAAGGATAGCATTTCTCAAAGTAAGTGCCTGAGAAAAACGTGTAGGGTATAACACATCAATATATGGGGCAGCGTGCAGGGTGTGTGTATATGTGGTTTACCTAGTAAGACTGCAAAGAACTGAATTAAACAAGTTCACAACATTTTCCTCTGCTTGTTTTAACTGTAAGATTCCTTTGCATTTAGAAGCACATATGAATCACAAGAGGGCTGTGTCATCTTTGGCATTTAGCAAAGAGCTGATTCTAGAATCTTTACAATTTCCTTCAGAGGAAACTATATAATAGTGGTAAATGGAACCCAGTCAAAAATCCTTCTCTAGGAAGATAAACGGTGCCACACATGTTCGCCTAGAAAGTGATGTTTATGATGGTAAGGAGACATCAGGAAGCATTCCTGTGAAGTCATATCATGGAAGATGGAGAAAAGAGATTGAAAGGAACCTGAGACTTCTCAGCTATATTAGAAAGTGTGGGTTCTACCCTATCAGTGGAGTTTTCAAAGAAGAGCAAGTGAAGGAATGTTTTAAAATAGTAATTCAGAGGTGCACAAAATACACATGAAACATGCAGAGTCCAGAAAGAAAAGGGCATAAGAAACTGGGAACCCCAAACGTTGTAAAAACACATTCTTCAGGAGCCCTTGCTTTGTATCATTTTATCTCAACTAAGTTTCGGGAAGGGAAAGGGCAGTGAAGGAAACAGAAACAGAGGAAAATGTCAAAAGTTCTACAAATGGGTTTGTGAAGGCACAGCTCCCAAATGTCTACCCAGAGGACTGAGGACTTCACTAGTTTTTAAAAGAGATCTATCAGATCAAATATATATCCTCCTGCTGTATTTTTCCATAGGTCAGATTTCCATGGTATATACTCTGAACAGCCACCTAATGGTTTTTAAAGAAAAGGACGTTGTCACGCAAAAAAGGGGGGAGCGGGGCATGGGAATGGGAAAACACTCTGGGTAGAAAAAGAAAAGTCTTGGTAGAGATTGAATTACCATGCAAATTATAAAACAAATTCCAGGAATTATCAAATAGCTATGAATAGTGCTTATATTTTAACTAGAGTATACAGTTTTGAAATAATGGAGGATAATTGGGTCATTGTATGGATTTTAATATAATTTCCCAAATTCCAATACTTCCTCTTTTTTAAATTTATCATCATTGTTATGACTTGATTTCTCTTGTGTATATAACTTTTATCTTCAAGGACCCCTCTTTTAGGGGACGTTTCTTAACCTATTTTGTCTTATTTCATTAAGTTATAGAAATCACTGATAATCTGATAACATGGACTTTCCTCCTCCTATATGTACATATACGAATAATCCAACTTCACTTTCAAGCTGACAGGTTTGAACCATGTGACAGTCATTCATAGATCATCCTTTCTTTTCCCAAGTTTAAGACTCCTGCTCTAAAAAACAAAATTAGTATTTCAGGAAAGCTAATATTGATTATCAGAAGTAAGTTGGTAATCATGGGCAGAAGAATAAATAGAAAACCACAAATGATGCTGTCCTTCCTGCAGTACCTTTGACTCACTCTCATTCAACCTGCTTTCCATCACCTTGCAACTCATACCACCCACAGAAAGATTTGCCAAGAAAAAAAAATTTGGTTTTGTCTGAGAAAGTGACAGCATACTATGATTGTAGACACCATCTTGGCTATCAGTGTTGAGAGTTCCTGGAGCACAGATGTATATCAAAGAAGTCTGGAAAGCATCCCAAAAGCTGCAGTAGTCCCCTCTTACCTTGTCCACACTCACAAGGAACTACGATGTCTCAGTCTTCTTTTTGTCCTGCTGTGTGTCAGAATCAAAAGTGGATCTTTATCCCTGGAAAGAGCAACAACAAGAATGCATGAGGACATCCTTATTTGCTCTCCAAAATACTGAAGGTCTAAGTCCCAATTTAACTGAAATACACGTGTAGAATGTAAGAATGTCAACAAGAACTGGAGGCAGCCTGATGTACTGGGGCAGGAGGATGTAGGTAGTTTGTTATTAGATCTGGGATCAATTGTCATGTATCACATCTTTGGTGCACTAGGTTCCCATATGTCTCTTCATACATACTTCTCAAGGTTATGTGAGAATTAGTGATGATGCTAAAAGATGCTGACATCATTCATTCATTCATTCATTTATGCAATACATATTAAATAGTTACCACGTACTGTTCTTAGAGCAGTGAGGGGGGCAAAAATCCAACTCATCATATATAATCATGCCTGGCTCTTAAAAACAAATCAATGAATAATATCTACAGAATCTTATAGGAGATTTCTAATAGATCCCATGATAGTTTTATGGTTCTAAACAGATCAGATCATCAGAAATGTGTTTATTGGATGCTTGCCTTGCAAAAAGTTAATAATGACATGGGTACCCCACTGTTATTAAATATTTTTGAATTAATGTAAAATAGTCTAAAGTAAAGCTTAATCATCTCTGCTAATGAAAAAACCCAAGTTAGGTATGAGTCTTTTTTTAGTAAAATAGTTAGAATTATGATATGGCCCCATAATTCTCAAAATTTTTCTTTTTTTAGTTCCAGACTTAGGTTATTTCATTTCAAATTAGTAATCTCAAGAAATAGAATAGAGTCCGCTCCCTAGAATTCCAAGTATGGCCCTGAAATTCATTTCCTTATTCCAACATTCCAGATATACTTTTTCAGAAAGTTTTTATGTAAACTTTCAGCTTCCCTTGAAATTAATCCACAATAAATGATCAAACATTAGATTTTTCAATTGCATCCTAAGGCTGATAGAAAGGAAAAAAACATTTAAACTATCTATGTACTCCTAAAAATCTATGACCTCCCCAGAAACTTTTACATCATCTCTTTGAAATAGTTATCCAATAAACTAAAAATTAACTGATGTCATAGTAGCTCACAGGGGGAAATCTGTGTGATTTTCATTTGCCATTTACTCAATGTGCCTGTAAAATCTGCTTGTGTGGAGGTGCACTTCCTTGAATAAATCTGTTCTTTTTCTTCCATTGTTTAAACCTAAGTGTGTTCAGATGCTATTACATCAGTGAAAATTTCAGCCTTTTAGATAGGAGTATCTTAATGCATTTTAATAGCACAAAGTCCTTCAAGTGATTTACCGTGCGTCCACTTTTAGATAAAATGTCTAGACAGTAGCCATCTGAATTAAGATAAAATGAAGTGTCAAAAATGGCTTAAGCCAAATTCTTAACTTGTTCATGGGATATGTGGAAGTTGATTTAAAGAGTCACCATTTCATCACTTTTTCCCCAACACATCACGCACTGAACTTGATGTGAGCTTAATAATACAAACTCTCCTAATGAATAATAAGGAGGAAGCTGTAAACACCCATCTTCTCCCTTAACTGAAATCAGTTCATCTCGGACTTCAGCAGGCTTCAGAATCACCTAGAAGGCTGTTTACAATGCAGATTTCTTTTTTTCTTTTTAAAGATTTTACTTATTTATTTGAGAGACAGAGATCAGAAGTAGGCAGAGAGACAGGCAGAGAGAGAGGAGGAAGCAGGCTCCCTGCCAAGCAGAGAGCCGGATGCGGGGCTCTATTCCAGGACCCTGGGATCATGACCTGAGCTGAAGGCAGAGGCTTTAACCCACTGAGCCACTCAGGTGCCCCTACAATGCAGATTTCTAGGCCTCACCCCAAGGCTTTCTGGGTCAGTAGGCTGAAGAAGTTGCAAGTCTAACAGAATCCCTGGCTCAATAGATGATGGAAACAAAGCATATTCATTGCAGGTGTAATGTTTCAAAGTTTAGACCAAACTTCTGAGATAATGGCATGACAGGTAATTACACTCCTTTACTTCAGGTAAGCTAAATTATTGTATCTTTTGTTTTGTTCCTGGTAGCTAAACTAATGAAATAATTTACGTAGATCCACTTGCCAGCAGGCATGAGTGTTTTTCATGCAGATTACTTAGAAATATTAGAAATGGTATCCTTGGGGCGCCTGGGTGGCTCAGTGGGTTAAGCCGCTGCCTTCAGCTCAGGTCATGATCTCAGGGTCCTGGGATCGAGCCCCGCATTGGGCTCTCTGCTCAGCAGGGAGCCTGCTTCCCTCTCTCTCTCTCTGCCTGCCTCTCTGTCTACTGTGATCTCTCTCTGTCAAATAAATAAATAAAATCTTAAAAAAAAAAATGGTATCCTTACAGGAGCTCTATCCACTAAATACATCATAAGAATGCATTTAGTCATGAATGGTTTTCACCCCAGGATATCAGGAAGTTCTCTTTTCATTTGCCCTTCTTCTCTTGTGCTGACACACTTCGAGAGTGACTCTTTCAACTGGTGCACGTGGACAGAGGAGTCCTTTTGAAACAAAATTGGATAAAGGAAGCAGGGAATGTTCCAGATGCTGAAAAATAAACCCACTCCTCACTCCCCACCCTGTTCTTTATAACTGTCTCAAAGAAGTTTCCGGTCGAATTCCTCTCTTAAATATTTGGACATGTAGGCAAGCCATAAAAGAGTTGTGTGTTCTCCCCTTGGGTTTCCATTCCTTTGTTTTTAGAAAGCTAGAAGCCCAGGGCATCTCTCAGCACTTAAATGTCAAGGCAATAATGCTAGGTGTTCAGACAGAGTAAATATCATTATATTGGCATCTAATCTGATGAGGTTAGGGAATTGTTTGGGTAACAGAAGCTGATACACTTCTCATGGGGCTATGTCATGAATAAATGGTGGTGACTCTAATAAAACAACAACAACAATGACAATAATAATAATAACATTCATTAAACATTCACTAGGAACCACATGCTCTATGAAGAGACTGACATGAATTTATGTCAGTTGTCAAAACAGCCCTATGAGAAAGGTGCTTTTTATTTGCAATTTTAGGAATACATGAAAACTGAGTTTTCAGAAAGACTAAAGTAACTCTCTCAGTGTCACGCAATGAGTAAAGGGTAAAACTATGCCTTCTATTAGGGCTATTCAATTTCAAGTCCATTATATTGATGACTACCTCACTGTCTTAATCATAAGTTCTAGTTCACACTTTTTTTGGTTATATTGTTACTCAAGCTAAGCATGACGATAAGATATTTTACAAGGTCCTTAACAAAAGTAAAACACCTACCAGGTAAGAATATGTTCCAATTTAAAAATGGAGAAATAGAAGTTGAAAGAAGCTATGTCCTTTATGTCTCAACTTTTCATATAGTATATGCTCAATAAAAGGCAAAAGTCACAGCTGTTCAATGTTGTTCTCACAATTGTTTAGGTGATAAGTAACAAGGCAAAGATCTCCTTCACTCAAAAAGAAATGATCCTTTTTAATTTATCTCCAATCAAATTGGCAAAATTGAATGGGACCTAATTGTTCAAACATCCCTAATGAATTAAGCATCATCATTACGTTCATCTAAATTCACAAACCTGAGAGCATTTCCCTGTTAATTATTTTTTATGGCCTATCTGATATCACCTCAATTGTCATGCTTTGCAGGCATTTTTTTTTTTGGTAGAAATTATGTTGTAGTTATTACAGTAGTAGTATAAACTATAAGTTTTACCACATTAACTGTTGTCCAGTGTTTCATATTGAAGTGGTTAATATCACAGAATCATAAATATGAATTATTAAGCTGATTATTAATTATTAAGCTGATTCTCTGACATCCCAAGAAACAACTTAGCGCTAAGTTAATGCAGCTTTGCAAATGAAATAAGCACATTCAACCAGCACCGATTCCAAGTATGTGTATCTATCCAAACAGTTCTCTGCACAGTGGTAATTCTCCTAATCCCTATAATTTATTCATCTCAGGATACACTCCAAAGCATTGTTTGCATGTGTTATCCACTCGATTTAAAAACAGTATTCATTATTGGGAGGGAACAGATGCAACTCTTCAGAAAGGTTTGTTGCAGTGATGTTTGTGCCGAGGAACATTCTATTTGGCAAACATTTGTAGCCTGATGAGTAAAATAAAAGATGCATTTTTCAGGGTTCAAGATTTAAGTTCTTTACTTAAAGATCCAAGATCCTCCCAAGGGCCACACTACAATCACTGTAACAATTCCAAATCTCATTATAGATGCTCATATAGACTCAAATTGGAAAAAAAACCTGTAATTACCCAGTGGACTTGTCAAATACCCTTAATTTTGCTATTTTTGAGCCACAGACACCAAGTGGACATTAAGGTAATGACCTTAATTTTCATCAGTTTATCAAAACTGAGGTTTTAATGCGATAAATGTTTCTCCTTGTTCTTGGCACAAACCATCCACAACAATTCAGGAAACTGAAAAAAAAATTTTCTTGGACCAAAGTATTAGTCCACTAAAGAGATGTCCCTCAGCTTTCAGAGGCAGTATAAGCCCCCTGATGCCATCAGAAGTGCTGATGTCGAGTTTTATGTTACAGGTCATTCAAACAGTGAGTGCCATGGACAAAGATGATCCCAAAAATGGACATTATTTCTTATACAGTCTTCTTCCAGAAATGGTCAACAATCCGAATTTTACCATCAAGAAAAATGAAGGTAAATATATTAGCCCTGTGAAACAGGGCTGAACATAAATTGGAAAATTAGGTGTTGTTTCATAATTTGACTGAAAATATCAATAAAATAATTGTTCATCCAAGAGCAGTTGAAACTTAGCTTATCAGCCTAATGGCTTGGTAATTACATCACTTCCTCTTTCCAATATTGAAACAATAGATAAGAAAACTGTTAATGTGAAAGTTAATTTTATCCTAGGGAATACCTCAATCACCTTACTTTGAAGACTGAACAGTAAGATTTAACCCCTAGGAAAGTTCCAGGAATTTTGAGATACTGTGATATCTGTTAGAGAAGGAACTGGCTTATACTTCGCAGTTGTTAAGTTTTAATTGAATGTTTACCAAGTCTTTAGGGAAAGCCTATCCTAATTTTGCCTGATTTGTGGATACACATTAGAGGTATTTGTTTTAAGCCTGTACCAACTTTGATGATAGCAATTAGATCAGGAAATCCCTCTTGTAGGACACTCCTTATCAGTATTATTTTAGAGCTAATATAAACTGATTTTATTGTTAAGTCTTTCACTCGTGGAGGACATTTAATCCATTTCATTATTTCTTGAGAACCAAGTTTGAATTAACTGTTTCCCCTATTGTCTATTACATGTGAAGGTCGTAGATCTTTTTTTAAAGTCTATCTCATCTGTACATTTTTCTTTCCTATGCTGTTGTATATTCAACAAACATTTTTCACTGTTTATTTTGGCCCAGGTATATTTAAGTCTTAGTTTCAGCTGTTTTTGAATGATTAGGAAAATAAATGGATTGCCTTAAGCTGTCTCCCAGCTTTACTATAGGTGTTTGTTTGGATTTCTGAATGGTCTCTGTAAAAGCTATACTCAATTAGAAGAGTAAAATTTGGTTCATGACATTTGTTTGGGTTATTTGCTATGTTCTGTTTCAAGGAGGTAGTGAATTTTGCTAACATTTCATTTATGAAATAAAATAACATTTTATGACTCTTGTTAAATATATTATCACCTTACCTTTTAACATAATGCTACCTAATTCTTTGGGGATGCTCTGATAGATATGAATGCATCACCAAAAGTGAAATGACAAACTCATTATACAGATACTACTCATTGAGCTGGCTTCCACTATTATACACGTGAAGGAGACAAAATCCTGTTGTCTCAATAACGGAGTACTCCTCTGTTAGCCTCCCCTAACTAGGAATTGTACTCCAAGTAGATTGTCTTTGTTTTTTTGTTTTATTTTGGTTAACAACATTTCTTTTTTATGGAAGCCACATGAATATGTCTAAGAGGAAAGGCAACTCAGAAAGCCAAAACTGGGCTCTAAGTCTGTGTATAAGTGTGGCCCATCCTCATTCTGATTGTGAGTTAATAGGTATCAGTCTTTATTTTTGCATATGCAATGCCCGACATTTAAAAATTTCCTGTGAAGAAATGTTTTCCCATCCCATTCCAAAGGTTCTGGGTTTCTCGGCATTTTCCATGCATGCAGTTTCAAGATATGCCTGTAAGAGAAGTACAGCCCATCAAAGGCACTAGATAGGCATGTGCTGAGTGAGTGAGAGGTTTGGGTGCCAGGGAAAGTGTAGTTTTGTACTGTATTTGTTATGCCCTAAACCTATGAAAGGGGAGATTTTTGTCTGACAGTGAATGAATTTCATGTGCTTACTCTAAATTTTAGAATCAGTAGAAAGTAAAAGTTTATACCCTTAGGTAACCTCTTTTTGCCCTATCACACATGGCAATAATCCCTTCAATAGAATATTTAAAAGACTGCGTGTTATCTGTTTTATTTTGAAACTACAAAATGGAAGTTACACTTTTATGTCACAGGTTTGTGTGTATAGAAAAAAATTGAAAAAAGAAAGATGCCAGGTGTTGCAAATATTTTGTGGAAAGCACACTCTCTGTGCCACAACTGTTTATTTTAAATTGTGTGTTTATTTTGCCAAGAATGACCACATAATTTATTATTCCGACTGGGACGTTTTTTAAAGTGAAAGGGGTTGTTATTTATATTTGTTCCTGGAAAAACATAACCAGGACTATCTTGTGAAAACCAGGACATATGTTCACTGTGATTCTGGATTTAGGATCCAAACATTCAACATCTCCATAGAGTAAATCATGAGCCCAATGGTCTTTGGAATAGATGTGTATAATTTATACTCTATCTTCTTTTTCCTAGATCAGGAATTCATGAGTTTTGCTCTTTAGACCTCAACCTTTTTGGGATCTGGATAGTTACTGTAAGGCCAGGGGGGGAAATGGTCCCTTTTTCATATGTAGAAACAATCAAAGTAATGGGAAAAGGTTGTCAGATTTAAAATGGTGGAGATATATAGATAAGTAGATAGATAAATGAATATTTTGTTAGCCTATTACCCATTCCCTAGTAATGACAAAAAAATACAAATACAAAAAAGTCCAAATACTAGACATTTATTTATTTTAAAACTATGGTATATTCTATGTTTGAAAGATGGAGAGAATTAAATAGTATTATTTAGAACTGTTTTTCTCTACATAAGATGGGCTTTAAAATGGGCATTAGCTGATGTTTCTCCACTGACAGTGTCATGATTTACAAGTCCCAGGGTTAAGATTTTTGAGAAAGCCAATATATCCAAATTCATAATTGATGGGTAGACAATTCCCCTGTTTAATTAGATCCTTATGGGAGATGGTTTTAGTATTTGGTATTTTCTGAGGAACTTGTAGCCCCGTCTTTCAACTTGAAGTTACTGTGATATTTCTCCTCCCTCATACAGATTGGTCCTTCTGCAATTTTCAGCAGACTAATTCATAATCAAAGACAAAATGAGATAGAAATTAGCTGTCTCTTATCTCCTATACAGTTGAGTGATTCCACAAATAATTCTCTTTCTGAATATATGAGATTCACATTTCATCCAGATTAGGAAAGCAACCTTTAATACCGATGGAGGTGAAAACAAAGGTCAAAAATATGATGTCATTTATATCATATATAGACACCAATCATAGCACTTTGAATTTCATCAGTTATATGGCCCAGTCATTGGTTTCTCCATCTTCCAGTTGGGGTGAATTTAGAAGCAAGAGGAGTTTTGCTGACCACATTTCATATTGGCTTCCATTCTAACTGTGAAAATGGAAGATACTCTACAATTAAATATAACAAGACAGGGAAGATATATGGACCTTTTACAGATACAGGACTATCTTGCTTGCAGAACATTTCAGGTCTGCCAGAAACCTGATCTTCTCCAGCCTGCATATTGTTGTTAAAAGGTATGACTGGAATTGCCAGAAAGCAGTCTGGTCAAATGGGAGTCTTTATGTTTTTCACTGAATTATTTGAATCATGTGTGTAGAGAAATAAGGAAAAACATAAAGCCCTGGTCCCTAGAGAGGACATTATGGAAAGGAAACAATTAGACAGTACACTTGGCCTTAATTACAACTTGGTTAGGCTTAAGAAAAGACACCAGGGAGCGAGGGTACCTAAAGATACTAATATTTTTTTTTCCTCTTCTTGATATCTCCTTTTTGAACAAATTCCTATTGATAAGGACCTCATTCTATAGGTGTAGTTGTGACAATTAATTTGAATAATGTCAATGCTGACTAGAGCTTTGAAATAAGGGTTATCTCAATGTCCATGACATGCTTACCTGTTTAGAATATAATTCATGCTTTGTTTTGTGAGATTTCTATCTCAACAGACTGGCCAATTTCAAACAATATGTGTTTTATGTCTTTTTATCCTCTAGAAGCATCCCTTGTAAGAACATGGACTACAGGCCAATTATGTTAAGCCCTGGTGACCCTATCTGTACTATCAGGATAGCAATACCTATTCACCCTCAAATATGCTGTGATAGATATGTGTAATCTATCTGCTAGACATCTCTTAGCATAATGCCTGGCCCATAAAAAAATTCATCAGTAAATGGGACAAAATACTCATTAGGTTAATCTGTTAATTCCTAAATTCCCATGCTATGTTCCATCTCCTCTGGCTTATTGTTCTCAACCAGGTCTCTTTGCATCTTGAACTCTGTTAATTTTTGAATGTTGTACAAAGTGGCCTCAATGGTAGCTTTGAAAACCTTCATCCTTACTAGAATGCACTGCAAGAAATCTGCTTGGCAACGTGTTGCAATCTAAAGAATACTGTAATAGAAAGATATAAGAAAAAAAGGGAGGAGGAGTAAAAGGTGGGGAAAAATGAAAATATTTATGGGTCATGGAAATAGTCATAGGATTCTTGGATCTGGTTTTGAATATAAAGGCTTTCTTTTCTCTCTTACCAAAATGAAACAGCTTTCTCTACATGGTGGCTGACCCCAACTTCCAACTTGAAGGGATTACTTTCCATTCTGGCATATCAAGTTGTTTCAAACACCCACAGCCTCCTCACACACATACCCCGTAGAATCATGTTGCATGGGCTGAAAGATTAAAGGCCATCTTCCTTTGCTCTTTTGAAGAAAGTCAACCTATCTCATGTTGCTCTTGCCACAAAACTGAAATTTGCTGCCTACAGGTGGATGTGAATTTCCCTGATCCCAGGCCAGCCTGAGCTGGCCCTCTATCCTCCATCTCTACTTGGGCAAAATCTGCATGCCTGCCTGGGCTGGACTGAGGATATGGGTGTTGAGGTAGACAGAGCCCCTCTTTCATCCTCCTTAAGCTAGCGGTGCCCCATCTAGGCAGAACTGGACTTGAAAGGTCTTCCCGATGATTCAGAGAGCAAAGGTGGTCCACTTTGTAAGCCAAATGCCCTCTTTTTGGACACCTGAGACATCCTTGAGTTCTTCATTATACCAGGCTGCTTTGACGTTAACACAGGACTTTCCAAAATAACATCTTTCCTCAAGGGGCCTTTACAAAAGCCTCCATCACTCAGCCAGAGCCAAGCCATTATTGTTGGGTTTCCCAGGCAACCATACCTAAGCAGCAAGTGAAAATCGTGTGCCTGTATGAGTGTGATAATGAATACCTACATGTATATGTTTGCAATACGGTGACCCTGTCTTCTCTGCTCACATAGAGGACCTTTCCACAGCACCACACAGCACCAAACACTGACTTGAGATCTTTTCCATATAAGTCATCAGCTCTGACCCATATGAAGCATGGTACTTTTCCTGGATGTTGAATCATAAAAGGTAGAACTCAATTTGCATGAAACAGGAGGTCCAACTGGGATCCCAAATATGCAGAATAGCATTATGCATACATGATCCAAAAGGCTTCTGCTTCAGTAATTCATAATTTATTGTTTATGCTTCCAGCAATGTTCCGTTGATAAAAAGCCATTTATGTTTCATTTTGTCATCTAAACTGTAATTAAGGATGATGTGCAAGTTAAGAAAAATAGATAACAGATCTGTACTTCTACTCTCCAAGTTGCATATGATTGTAGAGTTGGTTCAGAAAACTAGATTTTCTTTGCTTAAGTAGTTTCAATAAAACTCTTGTTATTTTGTATAGTCTCCATATCTTTTTGGATTGTTTGTTTTCTTTCCTCTTTTAAATCATAATACAAGAGTGCTTTCAGAAGTTAAGAATTTCCTTTGCAAATATTGAAAATCCTAAAATTATTACTCTGTTCTGACATAGCACTGCTCTGAATATTTATTTTTTAGTGTATACTGTGGGAGACAATTTAATTCTGAGATCACTGACTACCAGACATAGACTTATATGTGCGGTTATCCATCTGCTATTCAAAGTTATAAATTGATTTAGAGCATCTCAGTCAATTTGCTAACTCCTTTCTGGCCTGTATAGAGCATTGTAATTCTCAAGATTTTTTTTTAAAGATTTTTATTTATTTATTTGACAGAGAGAGATCACAGTAGACAAAAGAGACAGGCAGAGAGAGAGAGGGAAGCAGGCTCCCTGCTAAGCAGAGAGCCCAATGCGGGACTTGATCCCAGGACCCTGGATCATGACCTGAGCCGAAGGCAGCGGCTTAACCCACTGAGCCACCCAGGTGCCCAATTCTCAAGATTTTTGAAAGAGAAAAACCAAGAGATAAATTGGTACATGCTTAGTTATCTTAAAGTCATCTTATTTATTGTAAAGATGCCTTAGGACATAGAATCTTCTCTTCAAGAATTTGCTTTCTGAGACTGTTGCTTCAAAAGAGAAAAATAGAAAAATAAAGGAATCAACTGAACATCAGGAAGAAGAGAGAGAATTACTCAGAGAAATGTTTTTTATTTATCAGATCTTGTTTGGACCACTTTCTTGTTTGTGCCATTAAAAAATAATGCTATTGACTGATTTAGAATCTATTTGCAAGCGTAAAAATAGGTCTTGGGATTTTGTGGGTGCCAGATAAACATGACTGTCCTTTTGGTAAGCACAAGCAAATATTAAAAATTGAATGTGGAAACAAAATGAGCTGTCAGTCGATGCAAATTCTCCTTTTCTAAAACAGAACTAAATGTAGTTGACAATCACTGTATATCCTTTCAGCATGGAAGTTTGAATTAATTTTGAGCACTTTATGGACACAACAAAGGCATACGTGACATTCTATCTCAGCATGTGACCTGAATAACATACATCATATGCTTTGGATCCCTTGTTTTATTAAAGTGGATAGAGAAAGGAGAGAAAGAATTTGGAAACAGTAAAGGGGATACTCACAAAGACAAATGTCTTAAAAGTTAACTTGGGAAGAATTAGAATGAATAGTGAAAGAGAGATACTGTGGAATATAGAACAGCACAAGCTTCATGGTTAAGAGTATTTAGCTTTGAATCCTAACTCTTTTGATTATGATCTGTGAGAACTTTCACAAATAACTGAATAATCTTGAACATTTACCTATAAAATGGAGACAAGAGGGCACCTGGGTGGCTCAGTTGGTTAAGCGACTGCCTTCCGCTCAGGTCATGATCCTGGAATCCCAGGATGGAGTCCCGCATTGGGCTCCCAGCTCCATGGGGAGTCTGCTTCTCCCTCTGACCTTCTCCCCTCTCATGCTTTCTCTCACTCTCTCTCAAATGGATAAAAAAAAAAAAAACTCTTTAAAAAAATGGAGACAATAATTGCCCATATGTTGTTTTGAATAAGAAAATATTGTTAAAAAAACCCAATATGCTAATAAGTTCAGTATCTGATAAATTGAAGGTACTCAATAAAAAATAGTTTCCTTTCTCTCCTTTCTCTTCTACAATTTTCCTGAATCTCTCTCATCCCGCTGCAACAAACCCATACCCACAACCCAATGCAACGAACAAAAACATAAGTAAGGAAACTAAAATAAGGCATTTGGGTGATAAGTAATGCTATGCTATTTATCTGCCTCCTATCTGAATGCCCAGTGATTTACATGTCTGTAAACACCAGCCATTAGTAAACCAAAGGAGAGGAGACATGGTAAAAAAGACTATTTAGGTGACTGAAGTTATTCTTTCAATGCAGTCTTCATTATCATTAAAAATAGTCAATGGACAAAAATCTTAGGTCTCCATAGAACTGGGTTTTCTATCTCCAGATCCAGTTGCACACAGCTCTCTAAATATGGGCAAATGGAACATCTGGGAGTTGATAGAATGATAGAATTCTCGAGCTCGGAGAACCTTAGTAAAACAACAACAACACAAGCCAGATTGTGAAGATCTTAAATGCTAACTATGGAACACCAAACATTAAAAAAAAATCAATAATGGTGTGCTTTTAAAAAGATGAAGATGAACAGAATTCATTGTTTTTGCACCACACCCAGTGCTCCATGCAATACGTGCCCTCCATAATACCCACCACCTGGCTCCCCAAACCCCACCCCCTGTCCCTTCAAAACGCTCAGGTTGCTTTTCAGAGTCCACAGTCTCTCATGGTTCATCTCCCCTTCCAATTTCCCCCAACTCCTCTCTCCTCTCCATCTCCCCATATCCTCCGTGTTATTTGTTATGCTCCGCAAATAAGTGAAACCATATGATAATTGACTCTCTCTGCTTGACTTATTTCACTCAGCATAATCTCTTCCAGTCCCATCCATGTTGCTACAAAAGTTGCGTATTCATCCTTTGTGATGGAGGCATAATACTCCATTGTATATATGGACCACATCTTCCTTATCCATTCATCCGTTGAAGGACATCTTGATTCTTTCCACAGTTTGGCGACCGTGGCCATTGCTGCTATAAACATTGGGGTATAGATGGCCCTTCTTTTCACTACATCTGTATCTTTGGGATAAATACCTAGTAGTGCAATTGCAAGGTCATAGGGAAGCTCTATATTTAGTTTCTCTCTTTTTTTTAAGATTTTATTTATTTATTTGACAGAGATTACAGGCAGGCAGAGAGGCAGGCAGAGAGAGGAGGCAGCAGGCTCCCCACCAAAGAGAGCCTGATGCGGGGCTCGATCCCAGGACCCTGGGATCATGACGTGAGCTGAAGGCAGAGGCTTTTAACCCACTGAGCCACCCAAGCACCCCTCTATTTTTAGTTTCTTAAGGAATCTCCACACTATTCTCCAAAGTGGCTGCACCAACTTGCATTCTCACCAACAGTGTAAGAGGGTTCCCCTTTCTCCACATCCTCTCTAACACACGTTGTTTCCTGTCTTGCTAATTGTGGCCATTCTAACTGGTGTAAGGTGGTATCTCAATGTGGTGTGTTTTTTTTTTTTTTAAAGATTTTATTTATTTATTTGTCAGAGACAGAGGGAGAGA